>CAJFCP010000704.1:299420-325740 GCA_904066005.1 Synergus itoensis | reverse complement strand
TTGAAGTTTTTTTTAACAGTGTGAAGGTTTGAAAATGATATGCTTCCAAAATTGGAAAAATCTGCAAATGGCTTTTGAAGTGCACTGTTAGAAATATCTTGAAAATTCAACAATTTTTCATTTACTGTGATTGAAAATTCAATTACTTCTGATTAAAAATTCAACTACGGTAATTGTATAAAACTTCAACTAAAGTAATTGAAGTTTTTTTTAACAGTGTGAAGGTTTGAAAATGAAGGTTTGGAACAAGATTTGCAAGTACATAAAGAAAAGTAAATGTCCAGAGTAAATGTATTCTTAGTTGTGCATTATAAAGCTGATATATCGAGAGTGGAGAGTCGAGGTGAGTTTGTTACTGGATGCTGACCCTCTTCCTGCATCTACCTGATCTCTCTCTCCCTCTCTCTCCCTCTCTCTCTTTCTCCCATGGAGTTACATGAAACTATACGGTTATGTGCATCGCCCTGTAACGCAAGTGCAGATGGGATTGCATTATTCTTCAAGGCGTATATGCATGCACACCCTCGCTTGTAATAAAACCTCTGGCGACCCGCTTCACACATACCGTTCTGAAGGGAGATATATGAGACACTAAAACTCACACATGTGCACCAGACTGCCCTCCATATGAAAATAGCCATAACTGCAGATCGGATAAGTCACCTGTAACTTTTAATATTCATTTTTTGTTACAGTTTATGTATGTTTTTAGACTAGCTATAGTTTAAGCCCATCTTTATAGTTTTAAAACAAGACTAAGAAGGGCCTAAATGTAGCGTTAAGTCTAAAAACATACATAAACTGTAACAAAAAATGAATATTAAAAGTTACAGGTGACTTATCCGATCTGCAGTTATGGCTATTTTCATTTGCACGGAGAAAACTGGATATTATCGTAATATCTAGCTATTTTTAACTATGGGACGACTATCTAGATATTTGGATATAATATCTTGATATTAAAACTTAATATCCAGATATTAAAATATATAATCAAATATTCTAACATCCAATATTTAAATATTGGATGTTAGAATATTTGGATTATATATTTTAATATCTGGATATTAAGTTTTAATATCAAGATATTATATCCAAATATCTAGATAGTCGTCCCATAGTTAAATACACGGAGAAAAATGGATATTAAACCGTAAATATCTAGCTATTTAACGACTATGGGACGACTATCTATAATATCTTGATATTAAAACTTAATATCCAGATATTAAAATATTGGATGTTAGAATATTTGATTATATATTTTAATATCTGGATATTAAGTTTTAATATCAAGATATTATATCTAAATATCTAGATAGTCATCCCATAGTTAAATAGCTAGATATTACCGTTTAATATCCAGTTTTCTCCGTGTGGAGGGTAGCAGACATGGCTTTTGTTCTCTAGAAAAAAGCAAACACAGCGAAACGAGAACTTATGCAAATCCACTATTATTATATAACTATATATAGTATATAACTATACATATAGTATAATTAGTCCCAATTGCCAAAAAATGATTCTATAAGATATATGTGTGTGTTTTCATGTTTACTGATGTTGCAGGGACATAATGCATATTCTCAATCTTTATTGCAAAAGAAGGAGTTAATAATCTACATTATATAGCAGCCCATAATTAAAATTAAAACAAATCGCTCTAAATCTCCATTAAAGCCAATTGATTATATCAATTATCCTCTAATATATTCAATACTGAAATACAGCATTTTCAGAGTGTCAATTACAGAACAGCACAAATGCACATCAAAACCGATAAGGTTCCAGTACATCAAACTTTCACAAGCAGTATTTCATAGCTGAACGTTTACTGTATATCGTAAGATCGTAACTCTGTGGAATAAATTGCACACCCTGTTGCTCCATTTCTAAGCACTTAATCAATGCTAATATACCGAGAGTCTCGACTACAACTTCTGCATTATATATACATATAATGAAACTGAACTGTTTTTTGCATTTTTTTTTTTTAAGAAATGTTATTGTCGAGTGGGTATGCTATACCACAATGTTTTCTCCATGTAAAGCGTACGAGGAACATTCGCAAAGAACACATGGAGAATTTGATCGATATTAACGGTACCATTCTCTTCCTCTCTCCTGCAGAAGCGTGCCAAAGAAGCGGGCGAATCTGTGACGCAACGAATCTGCAAGGACGTTGCAAGGCAACCCGGATTGGTTTCTTGATTCTCTTGGCGAAAGCATGTACTGCATAGCGACCACATGCACGTGATTGCATTTACGTATCTGATGATGGCCAATTCCAGGAGGATTTGCTCTTTTTTTCTTAAGAATTTGATCATTTAGGTGGAACTTTAGAAGACATTAAAATTTACACTGTTATAGAAGTTTATGTTTGAAACATATCAATTTTATTACATTCGTGTGAAGTTTTATGCAATCACCGATATTGAAATTTTAATTACATGTATTTGGAAATTAAAATACGTGTATAATTTCTTGGAACATGGCCTAATTATTAAAAGATTCTACCTTCAATCTTCAGAATTCAGAAATACGAGAACTTTTTACATTTAGTTACAGAAAAATACTGATTACATCTAAATTAACCGAGAAAATGCCTTTATATTAATTAATATGTGTCGTCCAACGTTATATATATATGCTTCAATTTTCAATTACAGTCTATAAATTTCGATTTATAGATTATATAAAAGGTGATTGGATTTTTAAGAAATTTCTAACATTGATTGTAAGAAGATGGACTGGTTCAAACTATAACTGTTTCGAGAAGAAGATATATGATCCCTCAGAGTGGAATTCTCTGACCTCGCAGATTTGTATGCGTTCAATACATGAGTACATATTATACTTTTACAAGGTGGCGATTCGGCAGTCGATTTCCGGTCATTTCTCGGTTTTTTATGGTCAACTATAAAAGTAACATATTTATATTTACTGCAAAGCGCAAAGATTTATTTAAATTCACGACTTTCATTCTAAACATTATGTACACTTTGAAAAAAGTTTGTTTGAATAAAAAAAAAAAACGTATCATTGATGTAGGGTCAAAGAAAAAATATCTTTGAATTAAAAAAAATTTGTTTGATTGACAGAAATTTTCTTTAAAATCAATGATACGTTTGTTTGATTCAAACAAACTTTTTCAGAGTGTAACACAGTAGAAAAAGAAAACTGCAAAATGTTTTTTCTATAATGGAAAAAATTATATTATATATATTTTTTTACATTTATTGGATTGAGAATAATAAAAGAAGTTCACAAAATATTCATTTTATTTTTATTTATATTTAATAGCAGAAATTTATTCGGTGTCGCTCGGGATTTTAATACCTACTTCAAATGACTTTAAGGAATTTTAAGAGCGATTTCTTAAAGATTTAAACTGATTTTAAGGAATTTCACTTGATTTTAAAGAACTTCAAAGAATTTTAAGAAGGAATTCAAAAGGTTCTAAGGGATTTCATGGGATTTAAATAAATTTTAAAAGATTTGTTTAGAAATTTTAATGGATTTCGCAAAATTTTTAGATACTAAAAGATTTTTTTAATGAATTTTGAGAGATTTAGACATGTTTTTAAATAAATTTAACGTCTTGTTGTGGAATTAAAAGGATTTTAAAAGCTTTCAAGAGCTTTCACAAAATTTCAAGGAATTTTTTAAACGAGCTTGAAAAAATTATAAAAAAGATGTTACGTTTCCATATATTTGACAATATTTCAAGACATCATAAAGGATTACATTAGATTTTCAGTGATTTTAGAAAATTTCAAGAAATTTATTCTAATATGAAGGAAATTAAAATGAAAACCCTTAAAATTCCTTAAAATTAATTTAAGTTTATTTAAATCTTTTTAATCTTTTGTAAACGTCTTCAAAACCTTTTGAACTCTTTTAAAAATCCCTTAAATCTCTAAAATCACTATAAATCTTATGAAATCTGTTAAATTTCGGGTAAATTTCTATTATTAGTAAATAAATAAAAATTTTGAGTTTTGCGAACCTTGGAAACTTTCTTTTTAAATATTTTTATTTCAATAAATGTAAAAAAATTGTCATAATAGACGTCTGAAACTTCAATCCAATTCATATAATAAATAATTATTAAAAGAATGGAAAATAGATAATTATTATAGAATAATAAATATTTTCTAATTATATACGTATATTACATAAAATATATAATAATTAATTCTAATTATATATCATAATAATTATATCCATTTTCTATTTATATTATAGAATATAAATAATTATTAATAAAATGAAAACTTGAACTTTACTGGGATCAAAAGTATAAACTCCGGTTTTTAAATCATATTCCCGTTCTTTCCCGGTTTCCCGTTCAAGTCGCTACCCTGATACTTTTAAAAACTTGCCCCTGCAAGAATAATTATTGCATAATTTTTTTTTCATCATCATCTTCATAATCTGCTCCATAGAACTTTTTTGAAAAATGTTCTATAGGCTAAAAACTTATTTGATGGTTCAGTTCTCATGGAAAGACCAGAAGTCTGTAATATGTGTTGACTCCAGTATACTTATAGTTTATACACATCAAACACGACTTGCACCTACACATACAAGTTTGTTTTGCACTTTTGCAGGTCTGATCGGTCACACGCTACTTCTATTGGCCTCCTCAATCTCGTTTAACAGGAATCAAAGGACGTCACATGAATGACTAACAGAAGTCGCGTTCAGCGACCGCTATGTCGAAAGGGAAAAGCGCCTGTGTTTTATCGATGAGCGATATACCAGTTCTCGAATTAAATTCAACAGCTTTCCGCGAGCTCTCTTGACTCCATCGTATCTTTTTACTTTTTGTGCCAATGACTCGTGACTAGTAAAAGTATATATCAAGTTTCCCTTTATCCGTTATTTTATGACTTCTGTAATTGGCTATTCGGGATAATTTTTAATCTTTTATTACTCTCACTATGATTTTGCAATTTGCAATTCTGAACAGTTTATTTCAGAATGCAGTTTTTACACTATGTCGTATTATAGAGATAGCTTTTTATCCCGTTTTATGCAACTGTCCAATTGTGAATAAAAACGCGTTTTTTTATCGTTTTACTTTTTATTACTTGGATGTTATGTTTTTGTATATTGTAGCCTGCATAACAAGGACTTAATGAATTAATTCCGTTTTACAAAAAATGGGCCAGTAGAGTGAATTGTTAAATTGTTTAAAATTACTTATAAGTGGCATATTATAGTTGAGGAATGACTGTTGAGACATTAAAGACAACATGTACGAATATATTCACATGTTTATATAAAAAAAATTAATTTTTTGTAGTAATGATTACTATTATTATTATTATTCACTCTCCTTCAATGAAAATAAACCTTTTTGTATCGTGCGTCTTTCTGAATGAAAATTATTCGCACACCCAAGGACATTTGTGTAGAAAACTCCGAGTAAAACTCGTGAGTGAACACACTATGTGAATTATGTAGTTTTTAAGCTCGTAATTAATATGATTATATCTTTCTTGAAGAAAACCTACTTATACATACATAAAAGTGTTATTCTCTTATTCCGGTTTGAGAAAGAAAAGAGAAAAAGATCTAGGTTCTTGTGGAATGGAGAGAAAGGAGTTGCTTTTCGGCAACGATTTTAACTAACGGTTCTCACGAGAATTATGGTAACAGTATATCCGAGAATATATCTGTATAATTAAGATGTAACAACTTTATATATAGTATAAAGATGAGCGCATAGACATGCAATCTTTTGAGGCAAGTTTATACCAGATCACGTTGTTGGATCCATGATAAAAATTGATCCTCGGTCACCTGCGGCTTTCTTATATACAAAAGGTCGCTTATATCTTATATGCGACGGATGCGACTATAGCACGTATACGTGCGAACATGCCCTTAGGCTTTTGCAGCCAGACAGGCACGCATTGCAATGCAAAATGATCATTTCTTCATTTCCCTTTAATGTGATTCATCATCAAAATACCTTCAATCGATTCGCAATAATTTAAAGACATTTTTTTCCAGAGTTAAATAAAGTAATTGAAGACAGGTGACAACTACATTAAAATTTAGGGTCCGGATTCTATAAGCACGCATAAAATTCGCCTGGCCGCTTCAGACCTCCCGAGTTGGCCCTTGATGTCTTCAAAATCGATTTCGAAAATAAAATTTTTCATGTATATAAAATATATTATATATATATATATATATATATATATATATATATATATTAAATATATATATTTAAAAAATTTTATTTTCGAAATCGATTTTGAAGACAAAGAATCCAGACCCTCAATTCATGAATTATTCTCTAAAATTGAATCAGTGAAAGTTGACTGATTTTTAGTGACTCTTTTTTCAAGATTTCATTCAGTGAAAAGTCACTGATTTCCAGTAGATTTTCCACTAATTAAAATCGTGAGAAAATAGTGACTGAAAATCAGTGGAATTTGACTGGGAATCAGTGAAATTTCACTGATTCAAGTTTAGAGAGTATTATAGGTGGACGATTTCAAATTCCCGGTAATTTCTCGGTTTTTTCCCGGTCAAGTTTTTCAATTTTCCCGGTCAACTAAAAGTAACATCAGATAACATATTTCTATATTTACCGCAAAAAGCGCAAAGATTTATTTTAATTCATGACTTTCATTATAAATATCCTGCAATACAATAGAGCAAAAAATTGAATGTTTTTTTTTTTATAACTAAGCAATTATAATCCGCGCGCTCTGCGCGGGATTAACTTCGCGTTTTTGCACACCTTTTGTTAGTAGAAAAAGTAATTGAGAATTTTAAATTCTTGAAATATACCCGTGTAGAAATTTTCAAACCTGGCCCAGATCGGTGATGAAACGCCTGGTCCGATCGGGCCCCAATGGGACCAGGTTTGGCCAGGTCTGGGCCGTGTGTTTCATCCCCGGTTTGAAATCCCCCGATCTGGACCCGATCGGGGCCAGATTTCCCAATCTGGGCCCGATCCGGGCCACAGCAAAATTCCTACTCGCGGGTAAAATCTTGTAATTCTTTATCTGATTTTAAGAATCTCCACAAGTTTCATAAAATTCCATAAAATTTGCCTTTATTATTCTTCAAAATTTGGTGAAATTTCTTTATATTTCGTAAACTCACTTGATATTTCTTAAAATTACTCAAAGTCCCATGAAATTTGGTTAAACCTCTTAAAATTCCTTAAAATCCACTGAAATTTCATAAAATTCCTTGAATTCTTTACAAGTCTTTGAAATTACTAAATATCCCATAAAATATCATAAAATCGCTTAAAATTATTTAAAATCTCATGAAATGTCATAATATCTCTTAAAATTCTTGAAAATCCAATGAAATCTCGTAAAATTCTTTGAAAGTTCTCAAAATAAGTTAAAACATCTTTAAAATATCCCGTAAAATATCTTACAAGTAATTAAAATTCCATGAAGTCCCGCAAAATTCCTTGAATCCCCTAGAGTCTTTAAAATTACTTAATACCCCATACATATCTTAAATAATAATAATAATCAATAATAAATTAATATTAAATAATAAAAATAATAATTTTTTTTCGTTTGTTTTTTTACATTTATTGGATTAAGAATATTCAAAAAAATTCCCAAAACCATTTTATTTATTTACTATATTCACCCGGCGTTTTTCGGGATTTTAAGATATTTCAAATAACTTTAAGGAATTTCATAAAGACTTGAACTGATTTTAGAAAATTTCATTTGATTTTAAGGGATTTCAAGAGATTTTAAGGAACTTCAAAGGAAGTTCAAAGAAGAGTCATCATAAGATTTCAAGGATTTCATCAGATTTTAAGTGATTTTAAATTGAAAATAATTGAAAATTGATTCCTTGGAGCTAGTTCATTAAAATCTCCTGAAATATCTTGAAACCTGAAATACTTTTATAATAAATCCTTTTATAAGTTTTTAAATCTTACGAAACCTTTTTAAATCTCTTGAAATTTCTTAAAATCATTTAAATATTTTTGGCAATCCTTCAAAGTCTCCTTAAAATTTCTTCCAATTCTATGAAATCTGTTAAAATCCCGGGTAAATTTCTGGTAGTAAATAAATAAAAATTTTGAGTTTTAGGGACTGTTTTTTGACAATTTTATTCCAAAAAATGTAAAAAAAAAAAAAAACGTCTGAAACTTCAACCCAATTTATATACTATAGATAATTATTAAAAGAATGAAAACTTGAATTTTACTGCGATCAGTAAAATCCCGGATCAGAAATAAATTCCCGGTTTTTTAATTAAATAATTAAATCTTTAAATCGGTTAAATAATTAAATCTTTTCCTAATTACGAAAATTAAGAACATTTTCATTGCTTTAATTACCAGCTAATTTTTCAAATGAGAAACAGAACAATACAAAATACAAAATAAGTCAAAATTTTCAATATTGATTCTTACCAGGTAGTCCTTTTGTGCACACTCATTATTGTCAATTCGCATGACCCGTGAAGGATAAAATAACGAAGAAATCGAAGATCACGTCACATTTTTTGAATTCGCAGCACTGAACACAAGAAACAAATTCTTCAATTTAGATTATCAATCAAACCATGGATGCGATCGTTTTTAAAATTAAAATTCATTTACTATTATAAATACATATAGAATTTTAGTATTTTCTGTTCAAATATAAAAATGATAAACCGTTGTACGAACTGAAATTGATAGAAAGAACAAGAAGTTTAGAGAAGATTAGGGAATAAGGGAATTTGATAAAGAAGTAAAAAAAAATGGAAAAGAATATTAAATAGTTTCTCTCATTTCGAAATACGATAGTCTTATCTTCCTCAGTCAATTTCGGGGTATAAGCAGTTGCAACAGACTTTCTATTCAAACGACTCGATCGACAAAAAACTCCCTTAATTGGGATTACTTTCACAAAGAGAAGTTTTCAGCAAATTATTGATAAAAATCGAGCTTTTACATCATTTTTTAATTTGTTTCGAACTCTGGAAGAGGAACCTATCAGTAAATTCTAAATTATACGAATAGATTCATAAAAATTCAAAAGTATTCAGTTTTGTTTGCAAATGTTGATTCGATGCCTTATAAAAACTTGAATATTGTATAATTTATAAAACAAGTATGCTTGCACACATGAGTACAGACGATATCATCATTACGTCTCCATTTCTGTAATAACGTCATTGTTTATCTTTCAATCCTCGTGAGAATACTAGAAATAGTCTCGACTATGAATTAAGGATGCATTAGTGAAATTTCATATATGATTAAAGTAGTGAACCAATAAATTCTAATGTTAATTAATCTTTCATTATATAAATTTCATATAACTGATAAATTTCTCCTTATATGAAGAACAATGAAATACATGGTCGCCGTTTAAAACATTTTCTCCAGGGAGGCTTATAAACGATCACTGAATTCTCTTAAATTACAGTCATTAATTGTGCTTTTAATAACTTTAATAATGCCCCATAAATTGACCCAGTGAAAGGTTTGTCTTCGTTGAGTTCAACTAGGAAGAATCATGACTTAATCGTTACTTTTGTCATCACAAGTTTATCCAAGAATATATGTATCATGCTTATCTTATTTGATACATATTGTATGAGTCCTGACATCATCCTAATACCGAAAACTAGCCGCGAATTAAGCTAAATTGGAGAAATGCGTCAGTATTATAAATATATGTATAGCCATTGCGTCAAAAATTAAGTGTTAAGTTTACGACCAAAAGCCGATCGCATCCAGATTTGGAGAATTTAATTTTAATGAACACCTGTTTTGGAAAGTTATTACTTTAGGCATCAGAGTGTCCTCAACCATAGACGGACTTAATTATGGCTCTTGTGATTGGATACATAATTACAGGGTTCATAGAATTTTATTTTCTTTCCAAGTAACTAATTTTCGTAGTGTATACTAAAAAGTAGTGTTTTCATTGCATAATCTATCTATTAAATAACAAAATTAGAAAAAAAATTACAGTCCATGCTCTCTAAAACTGAATCAATGGAAGTTCATTAATTTTCAGTAAGTCTTTTTTCAAGATTTAATTCACTGATTTTCAGTAGATTTTTCACTGATTAAAATCATGAGAAAACTGAGAATTACTGAGATCACTGAGAATCAGTTGAATTTGACTGGGAGTCAGTGAAATTTCACTGATTTTTCAATTTTTCTGCGAAATTTCTAAATATTTGAGAGTCTTTCAAAGTAGAAAACATTTGAAGGAGAGAATCAGGAGCCATAATTTTTCTGCCAATATAGAATACTCTGTAAAGTCCCATTCAACTAAGTTCTCGAGGTTACATTCTTCTCCATTTTCGAGACCCCCACTAAGAGATGAAAACAGTAAGAAAAAACCGTCTGAAACTCAAATAATACTTCTCTGCAAAGTCTAAAATATTTCTCATTTATTTTAAAATTGCTTTATAACATTGAAACTTTATCTTTTATGTAAACATTTAAACAGTTAAGCAAATTTGTAGTTTTCATATAATGACTTCCAATCTACAGACTCTGAAGAATTTTAAATAGGTAATAAACTTTTCTATAAAAACCCTCAAAGAAACTAAAAAATTTCCCCTCTTTTTATTAAATTCCCAATATAAGAGCCCTGCAAAAAACGTAAAATTCCAAAGTATTGTTTCGCATTCGTCTTGAATGCGTTTCAATCCGGAAAATAAAAAATTTTGCACGCATTCAAATTTTCAATATATTTTAATACTTTTCAATCCAAGGTTTTTTCCCGAGGCTTATCACCCGGTTGACAACACTCATACCTGCAGCAAACATTAATTTCATAATTATTCACGAAAAATTATTTACATTTCTGTAAAGCACTTTATTGCACCACACACGACACCCACGGCATCTGAAGACTTGAGAAATCTCACGTGTAAAGCATGTCACTTATTTTTACACCTGGATTAGGAAATCAACAATAGAGCTTTAAATTAATCACTCAAGTATGCAACTATGCACATACATGAATGAATAAATGTTTTAAAACTGAATTTCGAGTACTAGATCACTGCATGTACTTGGTATGCCGGCACTTTAACTTTCGGCAAGATCAAAGCTTTGCCACCTGCTAAGTATCTTGAGAATGAAGAATTTCGACCTGTTTCGACCTGTAAACCGCTCTCCTGGAGAGCTGGTAAGCGACTGAATACTGAAGCAACTGAAAGTGCCACAGCTGCCATACATAACATAGCACAGCTAGCACAGTGTTTCTGGGCCTTGCTGTGCGGTACTTATGTTGACTTATGCCAGCTTATGCCAATGCTTTATACACTTGCAGACTCTGTTAACTGCTTGCAAAATAGCCTTTTGCTGGCAATCGAGAGATCGAAATGATCGACTACGCGAATTATGATTATGATCCATGAATAATGTTAATGCATCATCTCATCGACTCATCGTTACTTTTATCTTTGCTTTTAGTCAAAAATTGGACAGAAAACTAAATAAATGCACATGAGTAGGTGCAAAGAATATTTATAATGGTATAGGTGGACAAGAATTGACAATTTACATTATTTATGTATGTATCTGATATTATTGACAATTATTCGTCAGTGGAATTATTGAAGTTTCCTTTCATTTCTGAAAAGAATTCCACTTTTAAGATTATAAACCGAAATGAAAAAAAGGCTGTTTCCAACATCCATCGTTTCTCCTAATGGACCAAAATAGCAAATTTGCATAATTATAGACCCGGAGATTATCTGATACACGTTTTCGAATATTACTAATGCAATTCCAGGTGGAACTTTGCATTTTAGATTATACTCTAAATCTCTTTTTAGTTTTACATAACTCATTTTCGTAAATTATACAATAAGGTTCTGGAAACAAATTTTCAGGGAATCTGTGTTAATTTCTACTATAGAAGATCATCAAGGATAGCCTTGAACTTGAATGGTCATATTATATGAGTTTTAATTTTGTATTCGAGCATTTTTAGAAAAACATTGAGAAAAAAAGGAGTTATTCTGCCGAGGCTATTCTGATCAATTACAATTAAAATTTTACATAGTAATTAAGTGAAGTACAATTAAAACTGTAAATAAGCACATAGAAATGTCTTATTTTCTGGAAATAGAAAACTCAATTACGATAAGTGTTATGCCAGGTTTATTTGAACATTACAGGTGCGACATGTAAAGACATGTCACAGTAGGTGTTTGAACCTTTCTCTGTCAGTGAGTAACGTCGGAAGAATGTCTTTGTCGTCTCTTTCGCGGGATGAAATGGCTGGGCGCAACATCGACCCGAGAACCTTGTTTATACTTCCAGTCACGCTGTTTTGTAATTAATTCAATTACAGTATTACAGAGTTAAAGACTTGTGTACTCCACACCAACGCGTGCCGCCGTTGCGACGCCTCACGGAGAAAACTGGATATTAAACTGTAATATCTAGCTATTTAACTATAGGACGACTATATCTAGATATTTAGATATAATATCTTGATATTAAAACTTAATATCCAGATATTAAAATATATAATCCAAATATTCTAACATCCAATATTTTAATATCTGGATATTAAGTTTTAATATCAAGATATTATATCTAAATATCTAGATAGTTGTCCCATAGTTAAATAGCTAGATATTACGGTTTAATATTCAGTTTTCTCCGTGTTGCGAATGAACTTTACTATAATTTTCACTATAAATGGTAACTTCCAGTCTCCATTGTTCAATACAATTTCTTTTACACACTTCATGTATGATCAACAATTGTTTATGACAAATGAAAGCCTAAAAATGAAAATCTAAAATAATAAAAGCCTAAGTCAAAAGCATCATTCCTATCCAAACATTGTTTTTCTTTTAGAATTGTGTCAATGTCCCGAATTTCAAAACGATATATCTTAAATAAAACAAAATCTATAATATATTGAAATTTTAGAAATATTAAAGGATTTCACGGGTTTTCAAGGAATTTTATGAAATTTGTTATGATTTTCAGAAATTTTAAGGGATTTTACCATTTTCATTGGATTTTAAGTAATTTAGAAGGATTTAACGATACTTTGTGAAATTTTAAGTAAGTTTAGGAACTTTTAGGAGAATTCAAGTGATTTTACGAAATTTCATTGGATTTTTAAGTTATTTTAAGGGATTTAATGGGATTTCGTAGGATTTTGAACAATTTAAAAGAATTTGACTATATTCTGTGAGATTTTACGATATTTTATGGGTTATTAAATAATTTTAAGGACCTTTAGGGGATTCAAGGGATTTTATGAAATTTAATTGGATTTTCAGGAATTCCAAGAATTTTAATGAGATTTCATGAGATTTTGAGTAGATTTTAAAGATTTAACGATATTTTAAAGAATTTCAAGTAATTTTAAGCAATATAATGAAACTTATTGACATTCCTGAAATTAGACAAGGAATTACAAGTTTTTATAATTCAAAAATTAAAAATTCTCTTATGGTAAAGTATCACATGCCCTTAAAATGCGTTAAAATATTTTTAAATTCTTTGATTTGAAATTTTTTAGAATCCTCTGAATCCTCTGAATGAAATTTAATTTAGTAATTAATTGGTAAAGTAACATGAAAAGAAAATAATTTTTTTTTAGAATAAGATAAAAAAATATTCATTTATTACATTTACTGTGTTATCGACCGTTAGAATATTGTTATCAATCGGTAAAGCAGACAACTGTGAATGAGCTATTCTCTTCATGGTAAGAGGGAAGCTATATTAGCGGAAAGTGTTTGAACTTTCTCATTTGGACTGAATTTACTTTAACAGCAGAGTGAATGGTTCGTGTCTTTACTATAGTTCACGAGTTCACTCATTCTTAATTTCTTATTTTTTACGATTACAATAATAAATATTTTTCACCAAACCTATAATTTATTAAGGGCATGTGTTACTTACCATACGAGCATATTTAGATAACGGTTTTTTTCTAAAAATTTTTACTTTTTGAGAAAAATAAAACTCCAGACGTAAAAAACGCAATACGAGTGCATTATTATTTTTTTGAAAAAGTAAAATTTGTGAGAAAAACGGGCTTATTTAAATTTACTCATATGGTAATTAACTAATTACATATCACATATTCTTAACATCGTTTATACAAAACGAAGGTAAATGGCCCAGTTTAGAAATGTTTTTCATATTTTGAGAAATTTTTGTCTCATTTTGAGAAATTTTGTCTCATTTTGAGAAACTTTCGTCTCATTCTGAGTCATAGATTGAACTGCCCTCTTATAAATAATATTAACTTCAAGTTACTGTAAATAATAATATTATATACTTTATTTTTTCAAAAATTCAGATAGAAATCGTTTAACGTAATTTAAAATATTAATTTTTTGAACGTCTTTTTCTTAACTAATCATTTATGAAGATCCTTTCCTAATTGATGCAATTCTCATGTGATTACACTGTTATAAATATCTTGAAAATTTAACCATTTTTCATTTACTGTGATTGAAAATTCAACTATTTGGTTAAAAATTCAATTACTTCTGATTGAAAATTCGACTATTTTGTTGAAAATTCAACTAAAGTGATTGAAGTTTTTTTTAACAGTGTAGTGATTTATATGACTTTATCGAAAGCATCACTTTACACACTAAGAAAAAAAAGTTTTGAATCAAGCCCGAAAGATCTAGTTTGTGTTACATTTTAAGCCAGTTTTTAGACTTAAATTTTGTTTTAAGCCCAAAAACTGGCTTAAATTGTAACACAAACTAGACCTTTCGGGCTTGATTCAAAAATTTTTTTTCTGTGTATCATCGATCATCTATCTTTTTTATTTTCATCACGATTTTATTATATTTATAATAGGATATATATTATATATATACCCCCACATTTCAAATATGTATTCGTATTCTTTTCTTCATCCTTTCCCAGTTTACGCTTCGCTTAGAAATTTTAAAGGGATTTCTAAGCGCATTATAATAGACTTTAAAGAAAGAAAAGAAATAATAAATTTCTACTTCATGGTTTCAAGTTGTGGTTTGAGGATCTTTATTTGGTTCATGCGTGTAGAGCATTCTCGTATGAATAAAATGTCCCTGAACGCTACTGGTTATTAAGGGCGTGTGTTAAACTTTAATTGCTTGTTCATCGCAACCGGTTTCTTCCTCCACAAAATCATTGGCTACATCAATGTATTTGTGAATGCATGCACGCAAACCGAAAGATTTTACACAACATTATATTACGATTACACTACATTAAAAAATGATATATAGGTGGAGATAGAAGAAAACTTGATTTGAGAAGAGGGTTGAATTATAAATGTTAATTGCAAATCTGTAATGCTATTTAAAACAAACTATCAATAATGGAAGAAAAAAAATTCTATTAGGATAAAATGATTTCAGGACTGAGTATTATTACCAATTTATGTTCCGATCGAAATCTGTAATCTATTATATATAAATTTAAGATACCTAATTATAACTTCATTTCCATATTACCTACAAGAATTTAAATTAAATATCATATTTTATTGACATTATTAACAGTTTAAGATTTAATTGCATAATTTTAAAGTTCTCTTAAAATTTAAAAGACTAGTAAATTCAAAATTATGAATTATTTATATGGAAAACATTAATTATCAAAATTTTCCTTGACTTTTCAACTACTCTGAGAGTTGAGAGAAATTTGCAATTCTTCTCTGAAACTCTGTTATTTTTAAATTATTTTAATTGGTTATTATTTGAAATTATTCATAAAATAATTCATATGTGTAAAATCATTATTTTATATACTTAAAATAAATGCTTCAAAAAAAATGTATTCCTATTTTTCCGAGCGCCAGGGTAAAAATAAAAAAGAAAATTTTTTAATATTAAAATATTATTAAATTATAATATATTATTATATTATTATTATTATTATTATTATTTTAAAACATTTTTGTCAATTATGTACCAAAAGTTTTGAACGTTCAAATGAACGAAATATTTTTTACAAATTCTATTTTATGCATTCTAAAATTCTGTTTTATTTTCCATAAGTATCAATATTTTAAAATTGTTTCTAGTTTAAAATACAATCAATACAAAAATTCGTTCATTAAATTTGAGCGTTCAGAACTTGTCAGTCATTGTCAATTTATCGTCTTGTTGTGTATAACTATAGCGAACATTTATAATATATGTAATATAGTAATGCAACTCAAACTCAATATATCGAGACAGGAGCAACGAATCGAGCAAAAGAGAACGTTGCATTGTTCTCTATTCGTTGAAAAATGAAAGGGACAATGTCTGTTTCTGAGCTCGTATACGTGGATTTGTTCTCCTTAAAACAATCCTAGTTGCCTGTCCACAATATATAACTATATACATATACATATACATATACATACATATTCAATGTAACATTTCAAGCTATACTTGTAATAAAAGAAAATCCACTATGCAAAATTGTACCTGAATATTACAAAAAAAACACAAAAATAAAAAAGAACATGCTCGTTAAATCTTCCGGTTTTCGTAAGATCGTGAGTGTGTTTGCGAATACCATCCCTGTTATTTATTTATACATCTTGTTATAAATCTCGTGAAAGGAATAAAAGCGTATATCCTTTCTCTCATAGTTTTTAGTGTCGGCAAATATTTCCGCTTGATCGTCTGATGCAATTTCATGGTTTCCGTTTTCCTAATGTTTATGGTCTATTTAATAGCAAAAACAAATTTCCAGTAGATTTAAATAATGTCTTACAGAATAGATTCTTTTTTTAATTGAGAACCAAGTCAATTTCCACTTATACATTTCATTTTTCTCTAAACTTTGACAATTAAAATTCCACTATCTGACGTAAATAAACTTAAACAAGATCTCACGCATAAAAACATAAAATTGTTAATCTTATATGAAAAATAATATTTCATTATTTCCGCCGAGAAATTTTTCTGAATTATAGTAAAAATAGCTTTTTTGGCATGAAATTTATCATTCGATTCAGAAATTACGTTAAAATTGCATCAAATACGCGTTAAGTAATAAGTAGTATGCAATGCGAAAGAGAAATCTGCTGACAGCGAATCTCTGCAACAAAACTACCTGACTGGGCATTTATCACCCACAGTTGTTGTCAAGAAAGTTATATACGGAAGTTTATGTCAGTATAAACAATTCTAAAACTCACGTAAAGAGCAACAAGAAGTGCACAATATAATTGAGTGAAAAATAATACAACATTTATTAAAAAGACTCTACAATGAAGTTGTATCAATTGAACACTTTGCTTTTTATTATATAAAAACAAATATATGATTTGCTTCCTCATAACGGAAGCATTAAGTATTAGGACGCAAGAAATCTTTTACTTTCTTTCATTAGCTTTGAATTTTCGTTATTTGAAGACTTGCAGATGAAAAGAAATTTTTTAAAATTACAAATACAACCATAAACTTCTTTACTTTTCAATTAAATGCTAATGCATTATATCAGAAAGCTGTATTATATATAGGTCAATTGATTCGTCAACACAAGAAATCTTTCTTCTTGTTATGAATTTTGATTATTATTTGAAAATGTAAAAAAATGTAACTCCTGTTTACAACGTTTCTAAACGAAAAGGTCTAATTTGTGTTCAATTACGATTGTTTCTTTTGAAAAGATTGATTAATGCTTTTATATGATTTTGAACATTTATAAATGAAAATATAAACTTTTGGTAAATTATTTTTACTTTTATTTGTAGATGATGGAATTTACTTTTGTATTTTCGCTTTTATAAACGTTGTAAACGGCATAAATATCCATAAATCGTACATATCTAGAAATTAATTTTATAAAAGTGATAAAAGTACATAAAACTTGTAAAATTAAATACTTTGTTAAATTCTTGTATAAGATTCAACATGGAATAGTGTATAGAATAAATTCTGCATTTCATGAATATATCTGCACACCTTCTTTTTTGTAAACTGGATTTTGTCACCACTACAAAGCTTCCTTTATGAGTTAGCAAAAACAATAGAAAAAACTGTTTGTTTCACAGATAAATTTTAAATTCGTCTGCGAAAGAAGAAGCAGGTAGACAAATAACTCGTGACCAATGGTGGACGAGAATTCGGTCGACCGGGAATGAGTCATCCGGTGAATGCTCTTGAGGACAATTAGGGGCCGAAGACGATCTTAACGATCTCGAACGATCGGGCCCCCTCAAGGTCCTCAAGGTCGTTACCAGTCGCTTCAAGTTTTCAACTCTATACGCTTCAAAGACTTTATTATAAGTATGCATAGAAAAGCAATTGCATTTTGAACGTTTCGCTGCACCCATGCTATACCATGTGTGACATATGACTCCAATTTCAATTTCACAATTACAGTCCTCAGTCTCAATTGAATGATAATTGAACTTCTTTGAACCAGATTGAACCTATCCTGCCTCAAAACAAATGGTATATGTTCTAGTTGGATCAATATAGAGTAAAATCTGTAGATAGTATATACTTATTCAAATTGTAGAGTCATTCTAACTATAATTATGAATATTTTATAATAATTTGCCCAAATGAGAAGATTTTGTATATCTAAATTTCCGAACTGCTTATTAGGAACATCATTGTCCTTGAAAAAATAAACTTTTCAATATATTCAATAAATTTCAATATTCATGTTCAGAAATTTCTGGAAAACATAATCAAAATTCATATCACGTTATCCAAAGTTGAAGCACATGTTACTGAAAATTCATGAGCGTATATAAATATATGTAAGCTCCAAAGTGAGTGACAATATCTACTTTATAAATAATCTGTATATGTTTGGGATTTGAAATGATAAAAACCATGAAAATGGCAAATTGTTCGATATTTTTAAGGATATTTCCAGTGAGTTTTAGCTAATTGCAATCGAATGAAATGCCAATTGATGTCAACGAGTTATGGTCTTCTGAGGAAGACAATGGCGCGTTTCCTGTCTTGCAGAGTTAATTAAAGACTGTATTTACATAGAACACACCCATATGAAGAGAACGGAGTACCGAATTCCTTTGCAAAGGAATCTTCGAGGAAATTCCTCAACGCGACGCAGGTAACGAACAGGAAAGGTTGTGCAAGCCATCTTGACTTTTAAAGTATCCCACAATAGGTGCAGACGTGTGCTTTTGCAGTAAATGCTTCAAAAAAGTAAATGCTAAATTTTCTTTTACTTAGAGTGATTGCAGCTAAGAGCTTAGAGGAAAAGTTTTTGCAAGTGGAAATTACAACGGTTTAGATATAATCTTTTCAAGTTTCCAAAGCAAAAGTTAATGTCTGAGTTCACCTCTAAAGTACCGGTTAGCAGAAGAGAAAGAATAATAATATATTTTATATGCTTAAGCAAGAAAAGCATGTCAATAATTATTTCAGTTGTTAATTTTTTTAGTCAGTAATTAGCTTGCAATAAGCGTATTCAAGGGGAAGAGCTATGTTTAGTCTACAGTTATGAAATTGATTCAAAACATGTTTTGCTCAAAATATTCTACTTTTTGGTATTTTAACTGCCATGTTTCGAGATGTTTTTTTTTTAATTATCGTCAGTATTCATGTATTCAATACTGAAGATTATGTTTAGCACTGTCTATTTGCCACCGTAATTTTCAAGGGAAGATTGCGCAACACGCCATAAACTTAAAGGATCCTGTAATCGGTTCCGCATTAATTAGGAGATAATCTGGCAAATAAACACCAAAAATTATAAAAAATGTTCAATATCAATACATTACACATATTATAAAGTGTAATGTATGTTCTATGTGACGTGTAGTTTTCTAGAGGTGTGATGCAACTTCAGGTTGTTTAACTTCTCATGTCTCAATAGTTAAGACCATTTTGAATGTTAAAATAACACTTTGTTTTTCATGTGGTTTTGCAATATTTAAACTTGTTAATAAGACATGTTGTTCCCCAATTTTCGAGTCCCTGGACGTTTAAGATAATCTTGAAAAATATATTCAAATTTCTTAACGAGCGTCTCATTAATTTTTAATTTAATCATAATTAAATAGATATAGAAGGCTAAACTTCGCCGAATATATTCACACGACAACTTTCTCTCTGTTATATACATATATACTAAGCCAACAATATTTGTGCCTTACTCTAACTGTATCAGTGGAGATTAAGTAAATAGCAATGATTGAGTCAGTTCAAATTCCCCCAACACGACCTAGTTTCATATTTAAATGTCTTTCATGTGTCCTTTGGCAACTTTTGCAAATCTATAACTAGTTTTAAAAGTATTTCTATATCAGGTAGTAGGTACATATATCATAAATCAAAATAACTGCAAGTTATTGTTAAATATGTGAAAGCTTCCAAACTTTCGATTATCATCTCGTGCAGAATTTTCGATGGGGTTCTGACAGGGTCCTGGTCAGTTTTCCCTACTTCTGATGTGGCCCTAACCAGGTTAACTGGCAAGACTCACACAAGGCTTGTAACGCTTAGATAGAATATTGCCCTACTTAAAGAAAACTGGCCAGGACCTTGTCAGTTTACCCAAAAAATACCCTAGTAAATACCCCACCTAGGAAAAACTGGTCAATACCCTATCAGGATAAAAAAATTAATCTGCGGAATCATTATTCAAAATATTTGATTATTAAACTAAGTATTTAGTTTTCTCAAAATGAAAGTCCTATTATAAAAAAGAGGTATTAATTATATAAAAACAATAAGTAATTTTAAGAAATTTTTAAAGAATTTCAAAACAGTTCACGAGAGTTTCAAGATTTTAGAATATTAAAATTTTTTTTTTAGGTATTTGAAGGGATTTTAAATAATATTAAAAAATTATAAGGTTTTTTAAGAAAATTTCAAGTGATTTTAGGGAATTTAAGGCGATTTCAAAAAATTTTAAGTGATTTTAGGGAATTTAAAAGGATTTCCAAAGAATCTAAGGATTTTCCAGAGCTTTCACAAGATTTAAAAAATTGTAAGATATCGTAATGGACTTTAAGAGATGTTAGTGAATTTTAAGAGATTTCAAGTTATTTTAAAGAATGTTTAAAGAATTCAGAGGACTAGAAATCCTCAAAAAATTTCGCGAAATCTTGAAAAATTCCACAAAATTTTTTGAAAATCAGAAAAATATCTTGAAATTCCTTAAAATTATAAGAAATCTCATAAAATACCATGAAATTCTTTAAAATTTTACAAATTTTTAATAAAATTCATAAAAATCTCTTAAATCCCTAAAACCTCTTGAAATCCCTCAATAAAATTACCCGACAAAGTTTAAGATCCTTCAAAATCCATACAATCTTTTAACAATTATAAAAATCTCCTCAAATTCGTTAAAATTCGTAGAAACTTTTGAAAAGTCCCTAAAATTCTATTTATTAAAAAATGATAAAGGTTTTCTAAAGATTTCAAGTGATTTTAAGGAACTTAAAGAATTAAAACTATTTTAAAATATTTTAAAATTCATTGAAATTATTATAAATCTCATAAAATCCCATGAAATCCTTTAATATTTCACAAAATCCAAATATTTTTCAAAATCCATTAAAATCCTTTAAAATTCTTTAAAAAATCGCTTAATATTGCATGAATTCCTTTAAAATTCTACGAAATATCCTGAAATCCCTTAAAATTTCACGAAATCATTAAGAAATTCTAGAATTCTTTTGAGTTTAGCCAAATTACTTGAAAACCGTCAAAATCCCTTAAAATTCTTAGAAACTTTTTGAAATTCCACTCTAAAAAAACGGTGACACAAAATGTCTTGAAAATCTGGGATACATTATTGTTGCAAGTCTGATTGGGCTTTTAATGACTTAAAGTTGTTGTTTACTAGTAATATTAAAATATTTTTATCGAAAATAGAAATGCCGATCAGGGCCTCGTCAGAACTCTATTTTAAATAGGGCTGCTATAATTGTGACAATTTCTGCACAGGACCTAGCACTTTGCCTACATCTCGGACACATCATTGTCAAATATCTTTGGATTCAACGCACGAGTTACCAAATCGGTAATATCAGGACGGGAAAGATGAAAGAAAGAAAGAATGTCGGGGTGAGTCAAACCACTGGCACTCTAGCTGCATGACTGCATCCTGGTGTCAAGCTATAATGCAGTCCACGAACCATTCTCTGCATGCACGTGTACATATGTACATGTACGTTTAAAGCAACAACGAATCTCTCTTTCTTAGTCTACGAGTACCTTGGACTACCGCAAGGAAAATCGACTGCATTGAAAGCTGCCTTAGGCTGTGCCATCGACTTTCTTCGCAGTAATGTCCCGACTGCGGAATGCAGTTAGGAACGAGGCCTTATCGAGGCCAGGGGTGTAGAATTGCTTCTCTTATCTAGTCTACCTCTCCAATAACGTTTCCACATCAGCATGTGAACGACTCTTGCCTAGAAATAGGATTCATTTCTGCCAATGCCATCATCCGGTGGATTTGAATTTAACCGAGAGACTCGTCCAAAATCTCGTTTCATCAGCTCTGAGCTTCTACCGTTTAAATGTATGAGTTTATGATTATTCTTCTGTATGGACTGGCAAAGCAAGTTTCGCCGCGTCGAAAGTAGGAGGGACCATACCCAATACCGTTGGGAACAAGATAGTGTTCGCATACTTCGTATCTCGTCAATTTTTACTGGAGTCGATTGAAAACTAAGGAGAGTGCGAATAGATTGTGGAGAATTGTGGTAATTTTGTTTGCGAGAAGTATTTCCTACTTTATTTCCAGAAAAAGAGCTTTCTGATTGAATGCAACACGTTTCGAGGATTGATAGAGTGGGATTAGCTTATTATCCTGAATATAGGATATTAATTTTAATAGTACCAGGGAGCGTAATTGAAGAAACTTGTTTCACCGAGTAAATCATGATCATTATCTTGCACTCAGAGCAAAGTCTTATATAAAGCAAACAAACTTCTTTTTTGCAATTTTCGCCGGACCCTGAAATTGTAATTTTCCGACTGAAAATAAGTTTATACCTTTCGACATAGGAACAGTCATCTAAGATTCTAAGATATTCATATTCAGCTTCCATCGAGGCTTCCATGAATATCCTAGATCGCTCCCCCTATGTTTAACATCCATTTTTCTCCGTCCCCAAATCCAAATGACCCTCGTCTTTTCAAGCCCTTTAAGACCCACGTGGCGAACAAGTGTATGCTGGGTCTAGGGGTCTAATCCTATATACATACACAACAGTATATACCTGACTGTCGACTCCACTGTTGCTATTGAAAAGAGGTCCATGTGTGGAAGACGAGTTGAGGGATGATCCAGAATTTCCTCCGATGCCACCAATTCCGCCCCCTCCCCCTCCTACTCCACCACCACCTCCTCCTCCTCCAACTCCACCACCAACACTACCACCTCCTCCAATGCCATTATCGTTTCTATCCATCTTCGAATGCCACAAAAACAAACTACTCAATCTCCACTTGGGACAAAAATCGCTTCACTAACTTCACACACAACTAGCCACAATTTCGACGCGCATCATGTGCATCGACTTCTTCAGTCTCTGAAAACACCACGTAAATGCCAAGAGATTGCAAAGTCACCACCTACTCGTTATTGTTCCATCAACTATGCATCTCCAAGCATCAAATTGCTGTTTCGAAATTCACACAAGTATTTATGGTTTCCATTCAAGGCAAACACTCGAGTAAACACTGCAACACAATGCTGCATAGTAATTGATTATCGATTCCATAAAAATTCTTCTACTAGCATTTCTTGAATTTTTATATTACGTCTCAGTATTTTGTATTATATATCAGTCGGGTTTCCAGGTGACTTCAAGTAAAAGGTACTCTTAAATACTCTTCGGAGTATTACTCGAGAGGAAGCACGTGGTTGGTAGCGTAAGGCAGCGTACGAGATTTCATCCGCGCACTCGCGATACTACGTGGTGTATACCTGGTGTATACCCGGTGGCTAACCTCGCTTCACCTGTTTTCCTTTTCGTCCGTGGTTTTGCTGCCAAACTCTTTTTTTCCCCTCTTTGCTTTGCCTTCCCTCTCGCGTCTACTGACGCTGCTGCATGGCGCAGCCACCACTCTCGTTCTCCTTGGTCGACCGGCTTGTCGTCCGCTCGCTTTTGCCGAGCCTCGAAAGCAGATCTGTCGAAATCCCTCGAGGGCGAGAACACTCTTCACGAAATCAGCAAAAGATCCGAAAAATCCAAATCAGAGAGCTGCAGGCAATCAAATTAGAGAGTTGCAGGCAATCAAATCAGAGAGTTGCAGGCAATCAAATCAGAGAATTGCAGGCAATCAAATCACCGGCTCAGCCCGGTCCACCAAACCTCTCGCAATTGGAGAAGAGACCCTTGGACCCCAACTTCAAACTGGCTGTGTGGAAGAACATCCTCTCATGACTACCGCAAGTCCTGCATGTCAACAATTCAACAAGTCAAATGTATTCAACAGTTTTTGAAACACTGGATTTATTAAAGAGTATCCAAACAGGACAACAATATCTGAGTGACAGAAGATTATGCCGCAGCAAACTGATTCTTTAATTTGAAAACGGTTCCACCACACTAGACTAGTCCCACAAAACCAAAATGGTTGCACGATACCAAATTACCAAAATGATGCCTTGATGCCACCAAAATAACACAGTACTGATTACCGAACACACAGTACTGATTACCAAACACCCAGTACTGATTACCGAACACACAGTACCGAAATGATTCCAAGATACCGGGTTGACGGCACTGTCAGAAGGCCACGCTACATCTCATCCACCCACGCGATTAAGGTCTTTCCGCACCGAGAAACCGGTCTTCTTTTGCAGCATTCCTGGACCAGGTTGTCGAAAGATCGAGGATTTTCAAGAGCCGGGGTGCAAATTGATAATTTGAGACGTCCTTTCGCGGTTTGTTGTCACCTCTCTCAAACTGATGGATTATTTTCCACCTGTTTGAGGAGATCTGAAGAGTTCTGGCTGTGGACGTGGTAGGTTCTGATTGTAAGTCGGATCGGTTAAAGAAGGACGCGCCGAGGGAAAGGAGACGACACGATGATGACGATGGTAGTGGTGGTACTGACTTGGCGATGCCGGTTGTGGTGGTTGCTGCCGAGCTGCCGTTGCCGGTTGTGGTGGTGGTGCTTTGATACGAGAACCGAGAGGAGGAGTTCGGCCCAAGAGTGCCGACACCGGTTTGCCTGCTCGGTTCACTAGTTGGCGGGACTATAGGTAGAGGTCGGCTTCGAGGTCTCCTTTGGGCCTCAAAGGGGCCTCAATGTGTGCTACTCTGTATAAACTGTATAAACTGTATAAACTGTATAAACTGTACACACTTCGAGAGAAGGTTTTAGGGTGAAGGGGTTGATACAAAAACTCGAAAGTCTCCTGAGAAAACAGCCATCTTGTTGCAGAGTGACATGTAGGAGTCCTGGGGGCAATCATGACAGTGCTAAGAGGCCAAGACTGGAAGAAATTACCGCCTGTTCTTAGAAATGTGAAGAGGAGGGAAGAAAACGAGACAGAGATGAGCTTCCGTTTTGGAGGTCGTGCTATTGTTCTTAGACACATAAAAATCCCATTAGATTTCTATTTGTAGGGTTTAATGGATGTTTGCATATGTATTATGTATTCCAAATGGATAATTCTTTTATGTTTAGTTAGGTGTCTTATTCCGTGCACAATTTGTTAATCTTGACACTGTAAAGGAAAAGCGAGAGGAAAAGTTTAACAAATCGGTTTAGGTAGAAGAGAAATGCCGAAAGGAACGTATGAAGAGCAGGGGATGTTTCGTAAAATGAGATGTGAGTGACGTCACCAATGCTTGCCTCACTTTGTACGCCGATCCTTATCTTACCATTCCAGGCAGATGGCAGCAAATTCAACTCACTTCGCTACCTCGTTTAAATCTCTAGCCGAGTGATTAATCTTATAGGGAAAATTTTTTTAACGAAAGCATTCCTATTCAGACAAAGTAAATTACTCAAGTTGCAAAAGGTAATTTTCGAAAAGACTATCCTAATTAATGGTTACTACATGTAAACATAATTTAAATGCATTTTTGTAGTATAGTATTCTATTCGTAAAGGATAAACTGACAAAGATAAATCTTCGGATAAAAAGGGAATGATGTCATGGTTGTCTGAATGCTGTATATCTTATCTTGTAATCCTGCAGGAAATGCTTTGTATACCTCAAAATTATGGCCCGTGAGCACAAAAACTAACTCATCCTCCAAGATAAGACTAATTCTGAGAAGAATACATGACTAACCAGAATCTATGAGTTGCTAAAATACGAATGACATCATACTGATCCTTAATTTAAAAACAAAGATTTTCAACTCCCTTTAAAGATATATGTTTCTTTATACAGCTTTCGTTTCGCCAA
>CAJFCP010000704.1:285171-299020 GCA_904066005.1 Synergus itoensis | reverse complement strand
CTTTCAGCAAAAAATATTTCTTATTGCGAGCGTAAAATTGGCGAAACTAGATTTGCTCTTATGGTAATTACCATATGCCTTTAAGCTACTCTGAATGAATTAATTGATCTCTATAAAATAAACCGATCTATCACCTGAACCTGAAACCTCTCGTTTTGCAGAAGTAGAACAAATAGGAAAAAAGATCCACTTCCTGGCCTTGATGATTCTTAACAAGTCTGAGCCTCATTGACAAGATCGAAGCAATACTTCGCAGGCAATGAAAGGAAAGTGGTAGATTGAGGTAACCTTCTAAAGGAATCTTGGGCTGGGCTCGTAATATGCAGTTAGAGAGATAGTCAGCCATCTTGGAGTGCCCCATTCCCCTTCCGGCTGTCGTATCACCCCTTGGGGAAATGCACGGTCTCCTAAGGTCCCTGGTATGTTCCACGTTTCTACGATCTACAATCTCTACGTATGGCTATAGCTTTTATACCGGTGCTAGCGCATCGATGCACACCATCATCATCAAGCACTCACACTCGTTTGTCGAGGTGGGCTAAGGTGGAAGACACACCTTAACTCTTCTCACATACCTAGCCCCTAGCCGATAGCCACTTCTGCCGATCCTCCTGGCCCTCTTCTTGTCTCTCGGCTTCGAATCCACCGCAATGCGACTGCCTCCAATTACGCGAACCTCGTTAGTCCCTGCGATGGAAGTGTAATGGTGGACGGATATAATAGCAATGAACACGAAAACACCCACACAAGCAGGTGCCCTTGTACGTGTTGCGGGACTCGCAACACCTGTGCGAAGACTGGGAAACGGAAGGGGCTTCAGAGCAACATTTTACATCAAGGCCATTTTTTGCATGTGGGACTGATTTATTGTTCCAGAATATCTAGCTAGACTTCTTACTTTCTTTAATTCAAATTTATAAAATTACACGGGAAAAAGAAAATGGCACAATGTAATTCGATATCAAAGCAAAAAGTGCTATTTCGATAAGGCTCATTTGCGCTCTGAAAAGACATTTAGAATTTTTTACTATTTCTCAAAGAAAACGATGCAGAATAAAAGAGAACTATTTCAAATGGTAAATTTCACAATGTAACTTATAACGCCCGCCCAAATGCTTAAAAGGAACGCACTCGCTGGGGATTCGAACCCCCGACCTAAACATCCTAAAACCTAATACGCACGCACTAATCGACTGAGCTATTTAACCGCTTGGACTTCGTAAACAAAATCTCAGTTAAGTTTTTCGCTGAAATAGTATTTTACTATTTCTAAATGCACGGAGAAAAATGGATAGTCAAACTTGGAGTTTCAAAATTTAGATAGTCAGGTTGACCATTATTTTATAGTCTGTTTCAACGTCGGGTAAATTGCTAGTAAATAAATACAAATGGATTTTAGGAACCTTAGAAACATTTTTTTTTTGATATTTCTTATTCCAATAAATGTAAATATATAATTATTAAAAGAATGAAAACTTGAATTTTACTGCGATCAGAAGTAAACTTCTTAAACTTCTTCTTATCACCATAAGAATTTTAAGTCTGGGTAGATGCCAAACTCCGATAAGAAGACAAAATAATCCTCTTCATCAGTTTGTAATTTAATTTAAGTAATACTCTTGAGATAAAGAAGAACAAATGCGACATCTCTAGTTAGCAGAAAATTGATGGGACGCATTCAGAGATACACGTACATTCAAGGATACTTGAAATTCTTGTCCTCTGTATGTAGGACTCATATGGAATTAGATATAGCCAGAGATTGTAATATTTGCCAGCAAGAAAGAACCTATGGATCTCATAAACCTAGAAGTATTGCGTACGTTGAGGAAATGACCAGGCAATTTCTTGAAATGTCCTGAAAGCTTTTGTACCATGCATCAGCCTCACAATTATCCCATATATACTTTGCACATTGATAATTACCCCATGAGAACTTCGTAAATTAGCATTTAGCTCCCGTAAATTTCTATAACTAGTGTCGCGATACAATAACGGATTTGAAGAAAGTTTTAATTCTTTTTTTCATCAAGATAAGAGATATTCAATGGTAATTGGTGGTTGAGAAGCTCTGATGAAAGAGGTTGAATGCGTGCGTGACTGACAGGTTGACATCATGCAGAAGTGAATATCGTCACCGTATCATTTAAAAATTAAAGGCACCCAACGAGTTTGACCACTTGAATTCTCTTATTTCTTCCCCCATTCCCGCTCTTTTCGCCTCGTTCCAGCAAAAGATAAGTAAATAGACATCTGGAATTGTCCATTTTTCATCTTTCATACATTGCCAAATTTTGTAACTACTGGCTTATATTTTTCCAAAAAAATATCTACAATAATATTGTAGATATTTTAGATTAGGGTGTCTAGTGATCAGGGAATTGGAAATTCCCGGGTTTTTCACGGTTTTCTCACGGTCTTTTCCAGTCTTTTCCCGGTCGAATTTCATTTCCTCCGATCAATTTATAAGTTGCCTCTTTGTGATTATTGAAAAAAATTTTTTTTAATTTGACAAAGTAGAAATCCTATCTTAAAAAAGTGATGTAACGAAAAATCTCTCGTATACATTGTTATTGCAAACCTGATTGGCTTTTGAATAATTTGAAGTTTTAACAAGGAAAACAAAATAATCGCACGCGTGTTCGTTTGCTGTCGTCCTTAAAATTTTACGAAAACCTTCGAAATCCTTGTAAATTCTACAAAATCTTTTAAAAAACATAAAAAATTTTTTAAATCCCATATAAATCCATGTATACAATATTTTAAGTCATAAAAATCTCTTGAAATCTGCTCAAATTGGTGAAAACCTCTTAAAATGTCCAAAAACTTCTTGGAATTCTTTAAAATTCTAAGATAATATTTAAAACCCCTTTAAATCCTTTAAAATCCATTAAAAGCATTAGAGATCTCGCCAGATTCCATAAAATTCTTTAAAATTCCATAAAATCTTTTAGAAATCAGAAAACTTTCTTGAAATGCCTTAAAATTATTAGAAATCTCATAAAATTACAAAAAATCGTTAAAAATGCCAATAAAGTCTTTTAAAAGTCATTAAAATCTCTTAGTTCTCCTAAAATTCTTGGAAATTCCATGACAACATTTAAAATCGCTTAAAATTTTCAGAAACCCTTTAAAATTTCGAAATTCCTCGAAACTCCACGAAAAGACTTAAAATCCCTTAAAATCCCAGAAACCTTTCTAAATCTCTTAAAATTTCAAGAAAAACCTTCGAAATCTCTTAAAGTTTGAGAAAATCTCTTAAAATTCCAAGAAACTTCTTGAAATTCTTTAAAATTCCATAAAATCTCTTAAAAATCATAAAACTTCCTTGAAATCCCTTAAAATTATGATAAATTTCATAAAATTTCATAAAATCCTTAAAAATTTCAATAAAGTCTTATAAAAGTCATTAAAATCTCTTAATTCTCCTAAAATTCTTTGAAATTCTATGAAAACATTTAAAATCCCTTAAAATTCACAGAAAAAATAAAATTTCGAAATTCCCTAAAATTCCACAACAAACTTAAAATCCCAGAAACCTTTCTAAATCTCTTAAAATTTCACGAAAAACCTTCGAAATCTCTTGAAGTTTGAGAAAATCTCTTAAAATTCCCAGAAACTTCTTGAAATTCTTTAAAATTCTATGATAATAATTAAAATACCTTTTTATCCTTTAAAATGCATTAAAAGTATTAGAAATATCATTAAATTCCATTAAATCCTTAAAAATTACATAAAATCTTTTAAAAATCAGAAAAATCTGTTGAAATCCCTTAAAATTATTAAAAATATCATGAAATATCTAAAATCCCTTAAAATTCCCTATAGTTCTTAAAAATCTTTTAAAATTTTATGAATTCCTTTAAAATTCCGCTCTAAAAAATGTAATTCCGCTCTCTAAAATGTAACGAAATTTCTTTAAAATATCGTAGGTATATCTACTCTCTATGAAATTTCAATCAGCGAAATTCCGCTGGGTCAGATTAAGAGAGTAATTAACTTTTGAATGACTTGAAGTTATAAGAATAAAAAATTCCTGGTCCATATGAAATTCCCGGGGTTTTCCCGGCCAAATAAAATTCCCGGTTTCCCGGTCCACTAGACACCCTGAATATTGTTCAGAGATTCCAATTCACCGCGGTCTTGCAATTCACGGGGCAATCTTAAAGCGCGAGATCCACGAAAGTGACGTCCTGCCGTGTTTTTTACGATCTTTTGTACCAGAGGTCTTGATCCTCCCCGTAATTCAAAATACGTGCACATTTGCGTACAGCGACCCGTATATCCTGCGTCGTATACCAGATACATCGTGTCCTGGGTTGCGAGGATAAAATCAATGTTCCTTTATCCGGAGTGCTACGAAACCGGTTCTTGACTCGCGCTCCCTGGAATTCTCGAGAGAAATAATAAAAATTCAGAAATTCAGTCTCTTATTAATTATTCCTAACGCGAAGAAACGTCCTGACCCTGGCCCGCTGCGTTGCTCTTCCAGAAGACCCGTCCACCAACGTAATACCAATGCTATGTATAAAATAAAGTATCGTCTAGACATTTTTTTAAGTTAGACGATTCAACGTTTCAAAAATATCTCGACCTTGAATAAGTCAAAGGTCAATAGACAGAAATACGAGAAAAGAGGTCTACAAGATAGATACAAGTAGTTTGATCGCAAAATATTTGTATGAACGATATTTTCCTCGATATTTTCTTACTCGATGACTCTAATTCCTTCGGGTGTAGTTCAGCTCCGGGGGGCAAGAAAATAGAAACCAATAAGGAAGTTAGCTTTCAAGTTTAGCTTTAGAACGCATCATTTATGACTTGTGCTCGGTATCATTATTGCAATGCACTTCCACGTTGCTTACTTTCTTACCCCAAGCGGAAAACCCTTTTATTTTCTTCTAGAATGCGTACACAATAGTAAAGAGCAGTATTTTCTATCCGGATTGCCTGAAGTCCTCTGAGCGATGATTGAAAAGTTCTGAACGTTCAAATGAACAAATTTTTGTACTGATTGTATTTGTAACTATAAAAAGTTTTTAAAAATTGTTTCATTTACATTGAAAATGATAAAAAATTAAATAAACTTGTAATCCTGATTGTTACTTTTAGTTGGCACAATATTTTTGAATAAAATATAATTTGAAAAAAATATTTCGTTCATTTGAACGTTCGCAACTTTATTATTATTCTGAGCGGTTGTTAAAAATGTATGAAGGATTCTATAACTTGATTCACACTATATCTGAAAATGTTATTTGCGATTCAAAGTCAGATCACAACATTGCGTGTTGTGTTGCATGCTTTAGGCTTCAATTAGGTATTCTTTTTATGTAACCACTATAATCATCACATATAACGGAACCTATTCAAATTTCACCTTCTAAGAACGAAGAGACCATCTTCTGCTAGTAAACTCTGGAAATTAATCTAAATCACATAACGTGAAAGCGGTTTGGAATAAATTATACAAAATTTAATGAGGCAGTAAATGAAAAACGTGTCCGAGCTATCATTACTAATCACAGTGCGTTCTTGAGACGCGAGAGAATTTCCAACGCACAGAACAAGGCAGAACTCTGGTATACACGCCTTGTCAGGGTTTACGAACCCTGGACATTGTTTCATTATAGGTATGCATATATAGATGGTTGACAGACACAGGAGAGGATTAAAGGCTGATGTACTGAGCAGTCAGCATTGTGGAGGATACATTATACAACAGGAATATAGCTGAGTTGAAGTAAAAGCGAGAACCTGCTGGTAAGGGCGCGCGAGAGTTTTATATCTCATATTTGTATGAGAATATAAGATATAAGCTTAAGAACCACGCCCTCATGTTACCTTAGAGAGGTCTCGGGAATTAGGACGAACCTAGCTTATGCTTAGCTACCTGTTTACCTTTCTTGCCTACCTGACTTACGCAGCTGGTGTGCTTATACTACCTGTATGGTTCTATCTATACTCTCTACTTCGAAATCCATACAGTCAAATATCAGTCGTAAAAAGATTATTAACCTTGAGAATGAAGGTGTGTAATCTGCCCCCTATAGGTACTTCTACCGGCCATAATCGCTAAAACGATTAAAATCCAAACGAAAATTTGATTTTTCTGAAAATTTCCGCAGTAGGTACTTAGTTCAGAAAACCAAGCACACTCGGAAAAAAGTGTTTGAATCAAACAAACGTATCATTGATATATAGGTATAGGGTCAAAGAACAGGGTGGTCACAAGATTCAATTCTTCAATTTCCCTGACATTTCTCTGACTTTTCTCTGACTTTCAGACGATTTTCCCTGACAGAAAAGTATTAAAAATGTGAATAAATTTTCAATAATAATTGCTATTGAAATTTTTCAAAAATATAGCATAAGATAACTTTAAATGTTTTGAAACTCAATGAAATCTTTTTAAATTCCCTAAAATTCTACGGAATCTTTTAAAAATATAAAAAATCTCTTAAAATCCTTTTATTATAATTCCACGACAAACTTTAAAATCCTATGAAATCACTTCAAATCACTTAAAATCCGTTAAAATCTCTAAAATTCCCGACAACCTTTCAAATCTCTTAAAATTCCTTGAAATTTCTTGAAATTCCTAGAAACATCTTTAAATTCGTTAAAATTACACTGCAATATTTAAAATCCTATAAAATCTCATAAATTCCCTAAAATGCATCAAAATCTCTAAAAAAAATTCTTGGAAACACCTCTTGAAATCCTTTAAGGACATATTTTTTTAAATTCCATGAGGAATATTTAAATTCCTTAAAATCATTTTAAAAATGTCAAAATTTTCTAAAATTCTTACAAGCTTCTTAAAATTCTTTACAATTCCACGAAAAACTTTAAAATTCCTTAAAATACGTAAAAATCTCTTTAAATTTTTAAAAACCTTTGAACTTCCTTTAAAAATCCATGAAAAACATTGTAATCCTTTAAAATCACTTTAAAAAAAAATTAAATTTTCTTAAAATTTTTAAATTTCAACAAGGAACTTTAAAATACCTTAAAATTCTTTGGATTCTCTAAACACTCTTAAAAATCTCTTAAAATTTCATGAAATCCTTTTAAATTCCACGAAATCTTTCAAATATCGGTAAAATCTCTTGTAATTCCTTTAAATTCCTAGAAATATTTTAAAATCCCTTAAAATTATTGTAAATCTGTTGACAGTATTAGAAACCCAGAGAATGTCAAGGAATGTCTGGAAATTCTTTATAATCCTTCAAAATCCTATAAAATCTTTTAAAAATCTATTGAAACATTTTTAAATTCCTTAAAATTACACTGCAATGTTTAAAATCCCATAAAATCTCATAAACTCCACGAAATCTTTTGCAAATCATAAAAAAATTCTCTGACAATCTTTTTTTCCCCTGACATTTCCCTGACTTCCCTGACATGTGGCCACCCTGATGAATAAATAAATACATTTTCTTTAATTAAAAAAAATTGATTTTTCTATAAAATTTTAAGAGACCAGCAAACCAACATGTGCACTGCGCGATTATTTTGTTTTCCTTCTTATATGTATACAACTTCAAGTGGGGACAACTTGATTTTCAATTTTGAAAATATTTTTAGGAATTTCATTTTTTTTAAAGGAACTTCAAAGGATTTTTCAGAGATTTCTATAGATTTCACAAGATTCTAAGACATCTTAGAGGATTTCATCAGATAGCAAGTGACTAAGTAATTTCAAGGGATTTTCTAAGAGATTTTAAGTGATGTCAAGTGATTGTAAAGAATTGCAATGGATTTTTAAAGAATTCAAGAGAGTTTAAGGATTTTCAAGAGATTTCAACATATATATAACTCTTTTCATTAAATATTCCTCTAAAGTCTTTTTATCCCTTGGAATTCTTTAAAATCACTATAAATATCTAGAAATTCTTTATAATTCCTTAAAATCACTTAATATCTTTTATTATTATTATTATTATTAATATTATTATTAAATTCCCCGTCATTTCCCGGATTCCCGGTTAAGTCTCCATCCTCAAATACAGAATATTCCTAAAATACCAACTGGACTTACAGATTAAATTAATCAAATATTCATAACTCATATATTGAGAGAGAACCGCCTCTAAAACCTCGACGATAAAAAATCTTATCTAAAAATGTGGGGACCATATTTTTATGGCATGGTATTCTCATTAGTGCCTTTTCTGCGGTGTACCGGAAATGACGTTCTGAGATTTCCCACCGTAGTTGTTGAATAAGAATAAGGAATAAATATAACTAGAGTTACCGGCAAGCATGTGTTTCGGTCAGGCCGATGTTTATCGCATTCGTATAATTACAGGCGGGACCGATAGTTGTAGGGGTCTTATCGCGGATAAGCTGCACCCAGATAAGGGGAATTAAGGACAGACTTAAGAGAGGCTCATCACATCATCGAGAGAGGCATGGTACTTTGAATTGTGTACACGATGACTCGATGACGTATCAGCGCATGTATTTACCGGCGGCACACGTTTCGCAATAGTGGGAGGTTGCACACGGTAAGCGGTACATGCACCGTGGACTGATTAATCGCGCAATGGCCTAGCAATACAACCTAGCAATTACCTGTCGTAAAGTATGCGAGGAATGCTAAGCTAATGTTGCAGCGCTCCGACACACTCCGACAGCTGCACGGCTACATTGCATTGCATTGCCAGCTAAGTATTGCAGTCCTGGCCGCCCAGGGAACGGTTGTTTTGTGAAACTTGACCGGAATGCGTTAGAAGTACGTCCGAGCTTAATTTTCCTCTCTCTTTCTCGTACTACGTACTGAGTCACGTCAAATCGATTCCTGAGATTTGCCCTCGGATTTGCCTCGTGAGATCAACCATATTCGCCAATTCAACAATATGAGTCTAGGATAGGCTCTAGATCAGTAGGCAATTATTTATTAAGGAGCGTTCATACCTTACACATATGTATACAACAATTTTTGTTTCCTATTATGCAACAGAGGAAAAGTTATAGAGTGGCCACAAGATCAGTGCTCTCAGATCGAGATAGAAATTTACCCCCTCCACATCCACTATTTTAGCGAAAAAAAGCAATTTGTCAAGTATAATATTTGGCAAAAATTTGAAATTGTTACTCTTTTTAGGGGTTGTGCATAAATTACGTTGAGGATTTTTCCGGATATTTAATCCCCCCCACCCCTAGCGTTACTATCTGTAGGTTTCGACTGAACCCCCCCACCCCCAAAAGGCTCAACGTAATTTATGCACAACCCCTTAAGTGTTTTCTTGAATTACATAAATAAAATTTCCCACATTATATATAATAAATTACTTTTTTTTCGATAAATTGTAGATGTAGAGGGGGTAAATTTCTAGCTCGATCTGAGAGCACTGCACATAAGATTCAATTTTTTCATTTCCCTGACATACCCTGACATACCCTGACTTTCACACAAATTTCCCTGACAGAAAAGTATTTAAAATGCGAACAAATTTTCAGTGGAAATACTATTGAAATTTTTTAAAAATTTCGTATAATATCACTTTAAATTTTTCGAAATTTAAAATGACTTCACAAGATTTAAAATACGTAAAAATCTCTCAAAAATTACGAAAATGTTGGAAATCTCTTAAAATTCATTGAAATTTCTTGAAATTCCTAGAAACATCTTAAAATTTGACGATATCCATTCAAATTTGTTAATATTTCATGAACATCCTTAAATTTTCACTAATAGTTTTAAAATTCTTAAAAATCTCTTAAAAATTCCTACAATCCTTCAAGATTCCTTAAAATCTTTTAAAAATCTCTTGAAATATTTTTAAATTCCACGAGGAACTTTAATATCTCTTAAAATGCGTCAAAATCTCTTAACATTGTTTGAAAAAAATCCCTTAAATTCGTTGAAATCTTTTGAAATTACTACAAACATCCTTAAATTCCTTAAAATTTCCCTATAATATTTAAAATCTTATAAAATGTCTTAAATTCTTTAAAATCTATTAAAATTCCATGAAATGTTTTACAATTTTACAAAATCTTTTATAGATCATAAAACTCTCGTAAAATCCTTTAAAATTCAATACGGAACCTTGAAATTCCCTAAAATACATTAAAACCTCTAAATAAAAATTCTTGAAAACAAAAACCTCACAAAATCCTTTAAAAATCAAAAAACTTTAAAATCCTTTAAAATTCATGAAAATCTCACAATATTCCTAGAAAATTCTTGAAATTTTTTTTAATTCCATGATAACATTTACAATCCATTAAAATCTCTTCAAATTGATTAAAATCATCTAAAATTTCACATAATTCTTTAAAATTTCTCAAAATCTTTCTAAAAAATCACAAAAATCTTGTGTAATTTTTTAAAATACAATGAAAATTTTTTTAATTCTCTAAAATGCATTAAAAACTATGATTAAAAATTCTTGGAAACAAAAATCTCACAAAATTTTTTTAAAATTAAAAATAACTTCTGAAATTTTTTAATTTCCATGAGGAAAATAGCTTAAAATCGTTTAAAATTTCACGAAACAGTTTAAAATCCCTTAAAATACGTCAAAATCTCTTAAAATTAGTGTAATCTTATTGAAATCCCTTAAAATTCCTAGACACATCTTTAAATTCATTAAAATTTCATTATAATATTTAAAATCTTATAAAATGTCATAAATTTTCTTTAAAATCTATTAAAATTCCATGAAATCCTTTACAATTTCACAAAATCTTTTACGAATCATAAAAATTTCGTAAAATCTTTTAAAATTCAAAAATAATTTTTGAATTTTTTTTTAATTCCACGAAGGAATATTTAAGTTCTTTGAAATCATTTTATGAATGTCAAAATTTCTTTACATTTTTACAAGTTTCTTAAAATTCTTGAAAATCTCTTGAAATTCCATAAAATTCTACAAGATCTTTTTAAAATCATAAAAATCTCATGAAATTCTTTAAAATTCCATGAGGAAAGTTAAAATTACTTTAAAAAATCAAAATTTCTTCAAATTCTTACAAGCTTTTTAAAATCCTTTAAAATTTCACTAAATTTTTTAAATATTATACAAATCTTTTGTAATCCCTTTAAATTCCTAGAAACCTCTTAAAATCATTAGAAATCCAAAGAGTTTCAAAGAATGCCTGGAAAATTCTTTATATTCCTTCGAAATCCTTGGAAAGTTTCAAAAACCTGTTAAATAAACCATAAAATCTATATATGCAATACGACAAAAATAACATAGTTAGCATAAATATCAATTTCAATTTTCCCTGACAACTACTGAAATTTCCCTGACAATTTTTTTTTCAGCTGACTTTTCCCTGATTTCCCTAACTTCCCTGACACGTGGCACCCTGAGTTACCTTCTTCTGTTTTTAGATATTTGTTTTTCATTTCAGAAATTGTACTATTTTACTACTCGAGTTTTAGTATGGAGACTATAGTCTTTCTTATAAGAAAGTTTCCCGCAGGGGAATAACCATCATAAGTTTTTCTTACCGCAAGATTGAAAATGATTAAAGGCAGCTATAAACGTTACTCACCTGAAACAGAAAAGAAAACGGCTCATTAAGAGAAAATGAAGTAAAGTATTAAAAAATGAATTTACCAAGAGCTCAAATCCGCAGGTCATTATCATCAGTACCTTGACATGAAGGAAAATTTATACTAACATAAATGATATGCAGCGGCTTTACTATGTTGAGAGATTAGAAAGTCGAAATGAAAATATTATACAGGAGGTGCTAAAATAATCTATGTATAGATATCAATAAAAGGAAATTAGTGCACGATCCGATCAGATCGTGCATTAATTTCGAAGGGCCTTTCACTGGAGAAGACAATGATTTTCCATACTTATCGATTCAGAATCAATGGCTGGTCAAAAAATTTTTCAGGAACATATATGTGGAATCAGTAGAATCACTAGAATCAGAATCAGAATCAGCAGAATCACGTAGACTCGATTTTCGAGTGAATGGCCCCTCGGCACGATCTCTTTCGCATAGAGTAAGTTAAGAAAAAGTTTCGTGAGTGTAGTCATCCATAACTGACAACCGGTCAACTTATATGCATGCATGTCTTGATAAAATCGAAAGTCCGAAACCGGACGAACCAGAATTGATCTGATTGCTGACACCTGAGTATAGTATGAGTGGAATACACGTGGTCCAGAAATAAGAACCATTACTCTTAATGTTTATAGCTTGTATGCTGAAACGACTGAGCCCCAATGGAATTGATCAAGATGCACAGCTTTGTAAAAATACTGTGATACTGATTGGAGAATCATCTTGGAATTACACGAGCTACATTAATCGTAGTAAGTGTCTTGAAACGTTTTTCAAGAAATAATGAAAGTCACGTGCATACAACGAAAGTTAATTAACAAAAATAGTATAAGAAAACTGATTAAACTGCGAGCTGTTATATGCTAGATGATACACTATATAGAATAGATTAATTAAAAGGGGATGCACATTTCAGTCTATGAACGGTGCAAGAAAAATTATATAGTAATAAATTTACAGTTAACACTTTTGTTTAGTTTTAAATTCAGAGCTTTTCGAGTAAAAATGTTTCGTCTTGATTTCCTGTAGATTTCGTCTAGATTTTCGTCTTAAGACATCGATGTCTGGCTCATATGTACTCATTTACAAAACGAGACCCTTGATTATAAGTATGAATGATTTTAAAGCAGTAAAAGCAAAAACTAATAATTTCTAGCAAACGGTTTTTCCTTTATTTTTTACAGAAGCTATTAGGGCGGAATCTGTGATGAAGATAATTTATAGTTTGAATGTGGTTTTCTACTAAATTTTGACCACGAAATTCCTCTTGATAATTCCGCATTTTTAATCAGGCATTTAAAGAGATTTCAAGGATTTTAAGAGACTTTAAGTGGTTTTAAGTAATTTCAAGGAATTTTTAAGATTTTGTTTAGAGATTTCCAAGAGACCTTAAATGATTTTAGGGAATTTTAAAAGATTTTTAATGATTTTAAAGAATTTGAAGTGATTTAAAAAAAATACAGAATTTAATAATTTGAAAGAAATTTCACAGGACTATAAGAGATTTTAAGAGATTTTAAGCAATTTCAAGGTATTTTTGAAGAATTCAACACAGATTCGGATTTTCATAAGATTTCAATACATTTTAAAGGGACTTTGAAGAATATATAAAAAAAAGATTTTAAGAAATTGGAAATGATTTTAAAAAACTCGAAAAGATTTCAGGAGATTTTACGTTATTTTAGTAGGAATTTAAAGGAATCCTTAAAGAATTCCCAAAGAATTTAGTATTTTCAAGAGATTTTTAATGATTTTAAAGAATGTCATGCGAGTTATTTAAAAGTTCTTTAAAAAGATTTCAATGGATTTGAAAGCATTTCAAGAGATTTCAAGGTAAAAAAAAATCAAAGATTTTAAGGATTTTTAAGAGATTTTAAAGGATTTAGGAAAATGTAAAGGATTTTAAAAGGTTTCAATTGATTTTAGCGAATTTCGAGAAATTTTGAAAGATTATAAATGATTTTAGAGAAGTTAAAGGGATTTTTAAAAAATTCATGCGAGTTCTTAAGAAATTCTAAAAAATAGAAAATTAAAATTAAAATAGAAAAAAAAATTAAAATAGAAAATAAAAAATTAAAAAATTAAAATTAAAAATATTAAAATTAAAATTAAATATTAAAATTAAATTAAATTAAATTAATTAATTAAATAAATAAAATAAATTAAATAAAATAAATAAATAAAAAAAAAAATAAATAAAAAAAAAAATAAATAAAATAAATAAATAAATAAAATAAATAAATAAAATAATAAATAAAATAAATAAATAAAAAAAAATAAATAAAATAAATAAATAAATAAAATAAAT
>CAJFCP010000704.1:229642-285071 GCA_904066005.1 Synergus itoensis | reverse complement strand
AAATAAATAAATAAAAATAAATAAAATAAATAAATTAAATAATAAATTAAATATTAAAATTAAAATTAAAATTAAAAAATTAAAATAAAAAATTAAAATAGAAAAAATAGAAATTTAAAAAATAGAAAAATTTAAATTCGTAAGAAATTCTTAAGAAATTTTACAAGATTTCTAAGAATTCAAGTGATTTTAAGGAATTACTAGCGTTTTTTAGATTTAAAAATAATTCAAAAGATTTCGAGAGATTTAACAAAAGTTACAAGTGTCAAATAAATATATTTTGATTGATAATCCGGAAATTTTTTTTTTTCAAAACGGAAATGACTAAATTAAATTAAACGAATTTGTTCACTTCCAGGACAATTCCCGGATTTTCTTAAATTCCCGCACAGTACCCTGCTAAGATATTTTTAAACACTAACCATTTTTTATTACTAATTTTTAAATAAAATTACTACTAGATAATTAGTGAGATTTGGTCTTGAAATTTAAACAATGTGAGATAATATATTAATACATAATCTCTAATTCAGCGTAAGGTGCCTATGTGTCCAAAGTACACTTATTAAGATGATAATGTCTAACGGTACTTGAAAACATTCAACTTCTTACGTTAAGGCAATTTCTTACGGTGATTGGAAATTCATTTAAAGGCGCGTAAAACGAAAGAGGGAATGATATGCTTCCACTAAGGTGGAATTTCTCAGCCCGAAGATTTACATTGGAGTGAAACTTCAGTTGTGGAGTTAATGTGTCTGATAAATTATTCATGATAAAATTCCATGTAGATAATTTTGATACTCATTAAGAAGATTTATTTTTAGATTTCTGTACTTCTACTCCTCAGTCAAATAATTTTTAACGTTTATATGTAAATACCGGTTTAGTAAATTGATGTTGGTTGTCAAATATGTGATAATTGTGTAGGATCGCTCAAAGATCTCTGTCATGAAAGATTAAACGAACGTTCACAATTTTTTGACAGCTTTTTTCCGTTTCGCACTTTATTCAAGCGGATACAAGGCTTGTTTTTGCGATCAAGCAAGAACTCAGAAAGGTGAAGCATGAGCTCAGCCGATTCGGAGCTTGGTTAGCATATATACAAGATAGAAGTCAGTGTCAAGGTCGGTCGATGTGTCAGTCGATTTTATCATTGTTAGAAAGAACCCGCTTCTGGGAATTCTACATCCCACGTTAGAGTGTACCTAAATATGTGTGTTTAGAATAACATATTAGAGAAATATTCAAATAGATTAATAAAGAGAAATGAAATGTTTCATCAATAAGTCAGAATATGAATTTCGGCCAATAAAAGAATTACATATTCATATATTCATGAATGCATAATTCAAGATGGTCACAGGTTTCAATTTTCAAATTTCCCTGACTTTTCCTTGAATCGGACTAATTTCCCTGACAGAAAAATATTAAAAAATGCAAACACATTTCAATAATAATAAGTATTGAAATTTTTCAAAAATTTCGTATATCCCTTTAAATTTGTTGAAATTTAAAATCACTTCAAATCACTTAAAATTCGTGAAAATTTCTCAAATTTGCGACAACCTCAAAATTTTTTGAAGTTTCTTGAAATTCCTAGGAACATCTTAAAATTCAACGAAGTCTCTTCAAATTTGTTAATATTCCATGAAATTCCTTGAATTTTCACTATTTCTTTTAAAATTACTCAAAATGATTTGAAATCTTTTAAATTCCATGAAAAATTTTTAAATCCCTTAAAATTCCTAAAAATCTCACAATATTCATAGAAAATTCTTGAATTTTTTTTTAATTCCACGGTAAACTTTATAAGCCATTAAAATCTCTTAAAATTGTTTAAAATCACCTAAAATTTCACGTAATTCTTTAAAATTTCTCTAAATCTTTTTAAAAAAACATAAAAATCATGAAAATCTTGTGAAATTCTTTAAAATTCAATGGAAAACTTTACAGTGCCCCTAAAATGTATTAAAATCTCTAAATAAAAATTCTTGAAAACAAAAAATTGACAAAACCTTTTAAAATCAAAAATAACTGTTGAAATTTTTTGAAATTCTTATAGATACATCTTCAAATTCCTTAAAATTCCACGACAATATTTAAAATCCTATAAAATTCTATAAATGCCTTAAAATCTCCTAAATTATTTAAAATCTCTTAAAATTCCGTAAATCCTTTCAAATTTCACAAAATCATTTAAAAATCTCTTGAAATCTTTTGAAATTAGAAACATCTTTAAATTCCTTAAAATTCTACAAAATCTTTTATAAATCATAAAAATCTTGTGAAATTCTATGAGGAACATTAAAATCCCTTAAAATCACTTAAAAAATCAAAATTTCTTAAAATTCTTACAAGCTTCTTAAAATCTTTTATAATTCCACGAAAAACTTTTAAATCCCTTAAAATAAGTCAAAATCTCTTAAAATTTTATAACACTTTACAAAATTCCTTAAAATTCTACACCATCTTTTAAAACTCATGAAAATCTCGTGACATACTTTAAAATTCATTTAGGAACACTAAAATCCTTTAAAATCACTTTAAAGAATCAAAAAAGATGAGAATGTGAAACTGAAATAAGTGAAAAGCAAGCAATTGATCCGAGATTAAATACTTAATTTACATTTTTTAGTAAAACGTTTAACGTTTAATATTAGGGTAGGAATCGTGCTTTAACTTTCTCCAACTCTCTCCTTAAGTTAAATTATGTCCACTTCTTATTTAAACTAAGAGATACTACTATATGCGTAGGTATAATTATCTTCAGGAACTTCATTGATGCTTGAATAAGTTTCTTAAACTGAAATTCTAAGAACCGTACTCCGAAGTAAACACTAAATCATTTAACAATCAGAGTGTATTAAAAGTAGAAGTAGATATAAAATTTCTTGGTCAGAACTTCAAAAGGGGTTTCTCACCCCTTTTGGAAGTTGTCTTTTATTTACTGTCATTTTAGGGAATTACCATAAGAGAAAAAGTTTCGTCAACTTTACGTTCTCAATGAATATTTTTCGGTAAAACTAGACAATTTTTCCTTTGTTTTATACAGGTGGAGATAAATTGCCGAAATTTAGTGAAAAATATTTATTATTGAGAATGAAAAGTTTGGGAAAGCAAATTTTCTTTTATGGTAAGTAACATGTCAGCTTAAAAAAACTCCATGATTGTGTTGAACAATAAAAAAACACGATATAAAATGATAAATACCATTTATCATTTAAACTCTTGGAAAATTGATTTTACTTAAAAAATGTATGAAAATATGAAAAAATTTCTGCTTGTAATTCATGTATATAATTTTTTTCTTTATATAATTCGAAATATCAATCCCCTGAATAATAAAGAGAATTACTTGCATATAGCCAGCATTAATTTGCAGAAAGTTGAGCATGTGACGTGTTAAAAAGAGAAAGGAACTTTATTTGAACATATTGTGTCCATTATGGAATGACCTCTACGCATGGTTAAAAAGTATTAAACTCGTAACCATTATAATCTCTCCATATATATAAAACAATATATATACATATATGAAGTTTGAATGAAAATATTTCTACAGGCAAATTCTCTTGAATTTACGAATTTACGAATTTACAAATTTATTTTAAAGAATTTCATTTGATCTTAAGGAACTTCAAAGAATTAAGAGCTCAAAACAGTTTAAAGATTTTAAAGAGTTTATGAAAAGGATTTTTCAGAGATTTTTATAGATTTCGCAAGATTTCAAGACATATCAAAGGATTTCTCCAGGTTTTAAATGACTTTAAGAAATTTTAAGGGATTTTAAAAGATTTCAAATGATTATAAGGAATTTTATTTGATTTGAAAGAACTTCAAGGAATTTGAAGGGATTTCAAGAGATTTTAAAGAATTTAAAAGAATTTTTAATAAAGTTTTTCAAGTGCTTTCAGAAGATTTCAAGGGATTTTCAAAAGGAACTTTAAAGAATTTCAAGGGATTTTAAGAGATTTCGAGTGTTATCAAGTGATCGTGAGAAATTTCAATGTATTTCTAAAGAATTCAAGAGAATTTAATGATTTTCAAGAGATTTCAACACATTTTAAGTGATTTTAAGAAAAATCATAGACTTGATTCTAATGTGGAAATTTAAGGAAATCCTTTAAAATCCCTTAAAATTACTTGAAATTTTAAAAAACGTTTTAAATTTTCTGTAAATGTTTTAAAATTTGTTAAAGTATGTCTAAATCCCTTAGAATTCATTAAAATCCCTTGAAATATTTTGAAATCTCTTTAAATTCCTTCCAATTCGTTAAAAATCAGTTCAAATTTATAACTTATAATTTATAATAATAATAATAATAATATATCATTTATAACTTTATTTTATTTTGAAAATCCCTTTAAATTCCTAAAATCAATCAAAATCTCTCACCGCCCCTTGAAGTTTTTTAAAATCCTTTAAAGTCTCTTTAAAATTCCTTTAAATTGTTTTGCTAATATTGAAAACTTTTTTTTTGATATTTTTATGTCAATAAATGTAAAAAAATCACCAAATTAGACATCTGAAATTTCAACCTCATTTCTTGGTTTCTTAACCAAGTCACCAGGTCACCACTCTGTTAAAATTTCAGAACGCATGATAGTTCATTATTAAATTATATTTCCTCTTTCCACATGAAGAAATATATATTATACTTTATTTTCCCGTTCGGTTTTAGGTACACGGCTGATTAAGATTAAAGGATTAAATACCTACAAGGCGATAAACTGAGGCTTATGAGGGATTGAACTAGAGGTTAAGGGAAAGAATGCTGAACGACAGAATAGATATGTTTCGATTTGAAGGCTTCAAAAAAATCCTACCCTATGTTTCCGCCGGTGTCGCCTACTCGTGGATGATGAATTATCTCCAAAAAGAAAATCATCACGTGGTAAATGAGGTCCACTATGTGTCTTAGAATGGGTACTTCTTCTTCTTCCTGAACTTCTTTTCGATCTCTTCGCAACGCTTCGTCTTTTTTCATGCTTTCGACTAAAAAGCTCACCGAATATCTTCATCACGAAAAGATCCTAAATCCCTAATTACACAAACTAATCCTGCATTTAGCACTTAATCCGAAAAAAGTTTCACCACCCTTTCACTATTGTCGTCCAGCGTGGTTGGTGATCGATAGATCACTAAATTATACGAAGAGCATTACGTGACTTCTAAAGTTTCCCTACATACAATTGTGTCCATGCATGTATCCCGTTCAAGTGATTCCACTTGTTTGTGTTGGTTATATTTGTTGGGGGCGGTTCCAGGGCAGCTTTATCGACACAGAAATACTGTCACCAGATCAGAAGTCTAAATTATTGGTTTAATACGTTTCTCAATATATTATTACACAGAAATAATATATTCTATAAAGAATTCACTTGTCTGAAAACCAACTGCTTCATATGAATATTTAATTATTCTACAAGAAATAGACAACATTAATCAGTCAGAAAAAAATTACTTGAAGTAATCGAGTTCAAATTAAATCATTGTATTGATTTGGAGTCAAAAATTCATGCTGATATTGAAATTCATTGATATTGAAATCAATAAATTCATATAGTGGAGTATAATTATAATTCGTATTGAAGAGTGAAGACAGTCTAATTTATATTGCACCTAATTATTCCATCTAATTATTCTATGTAATTTATATTCCACGGTAACTGCTGATTAGTTCTTCTTTCTTTCACTAATTTCAATGATACTTTGAACTTTCCACGTAAATACACACATGCTCAAGGGTACAATGATTAACCTGGATGAAGTTGTGCACAAACCTATATAACTAATTAACTATCAGGGAAGCGACCGCCAAGGTAACTTAAGAAGCCCTACTCGTCATTTTCATGACTGTTACGGAACACTGAAATGGAAATATATGCGTGTGCTTCACGTGACACTACTTTTTTTTATATATTAAAGTGCATTCGTGCATGTGCAATGATCACGCAATACAATCTAGATGAATAAATTCAAAAGGATATATCGACCTAGTATTAGAACAATTTGATACAATAATCGGCTTTATAGCGTTTAGTCGATGAGTAGAAACTGCGCATACACTTGCCCGAGAATTTTTCTTTAAATTAAACTAACAAGTAGGGTGAAGACCACCCTTTATATATGAGGGGTGGTTTCTACCTTTAGAATTGTTTATGGGCCGATATAAAAAAATAGGTGTTGATTATTTTTCCTAATTCTACACTCTCTAAAATTGAATCAGTGAAATTTCACTGATTTTCAGTGACTCTTTTCTCACGATTTCATTCAGTGAAAATTCACTGAGATTCAGTGAAAAGTCACTGTGAATCAGTGAAAAGTCACTGAAATTTTCAGTAATCGTCACTAAACTACTGAAAATTTCAGTGACTTTTCACTGATTTCCAGTAGATTTTTCACTGATTAAAATCGTGAGAAAAGAGTCACTGAAAATCACTGATTCAAGTTTAGAGAGCAAATCTGCCAAGTTTCATCAAAATCGGCATGTGACAGTTCCCTAGGTTTACTTGTAAGACAAAGAAATGTATCGAAATAATTGAACTTTGTTTTTAAATTTATCATTATTGTTTCAATGTCTTGATTTCTTAATGAAGAAATATTAGGGTCAGAAATGTACCAAACGTTTTGAACGTTCAAATGAGCGAAATATTTTTTCCCAATTCTATTTTATCCAGAAATGTTATTCCTTTAAAAATAATAATAGATATTACAAGTTTTTTTCATACAAAATTATTTTCAATGCCAATGAATTGATATTTTAAAACGGTTTCTAGTTTAAAATACAATCAATATAAAAATTTGTTCATTTGAACGTTCAGAACTTAAACCACATGGTAAGAACAACAAATGCAGGCAACCCTCTTTAATTTGTTTTAAAAAACTAACATGTGAACAAAATATCTTAAATTTTTAATTTTTAGCTCAAACAAATTAGAAGGGGGTGCCGCAATAATTGTTGAAACAATTGGTGTTCTTATCCTCTGTCAATCTAATTTAAAAATCTTCGTACTTGTTCGAAGCTTAGTTTTATAAATTAACTAAATAAACATTTTTATTTAAAAATGAAAACGTTTCGTTTAAGATGTGACTGAAGATCTGAACGTTTCAGATGAACAAATTTTTATAATTATTGAATTATATATAATTATTGAATTAAAAATAGTATGAAAATATTGAACCATTTTAATTAAAAATAATTCTGTGTGAAAGAAACTTGTGATATCTACTTTTATTTTTAGTTAGAATAATATTTCTGGATAAAATAGAATTGGGAAAAAATATGTCATTCATATGAATGTACAAAACTTCTGGTACATCGTTTAAGGGCGTTGGACCCAAGTGTTAAACTCAAAATTCCATTCTCCATTTTGCTCAACGAAAATTATAGATAAATATTTTTTCGCTCTGTAGCACTATTATTTTATCAAATATAAAACTGCGTACAGAGAGAAAAAATATTTAGTTTCGATACTTTTTCTATAAAACGAAGAATTCAAAATCTAACTTCAAAATTCAATATTTTCATTTCACTCAAAAAATATTTGAATTAGATATATTCTCGCTCTGTACGCATAATTCTAGATAAAAATTGATTAATTCTACAGAGGGAAATAATTCCAATTTTAATATTTATTAGGTAAAATGAAGAAAGCGTATTTTTAGAGACGGAGGTAAATGGTCTAGTTTTACAGAAAAATATTTATAATTGCGAAAAAATAGTTGGGGAAACCAAGTTTGTTCTTGTAGTAAGCAACATATGCCCTAAATGTAAAATATTTAGTAAAATTTTTGAAAGCAAATAAAAAATTTGATGTGACCGTCAAAAGATTTTTAAATGGAAGAATTAATCCCGGTAAATCAACTGAGACACGTAGCCACCTGACATAAAATCAGAGAATCAGTATTTAGAAATGAACTAAAGTCGATATGGCAGAACACGATTTTAACATAGGCCTAAGGTAAAGCAGTTGATAAAGTAGAAATTTAATGAATTTGAGAAAACCCTGATGATGAAGATTTAAAAAAATTGCAAATGATTGCAAATGCAAAGCTACTAAATTTGCTCATATGGTAATTAACATATGAAATTAAGCAATAGCAAAGATATCTTTGGCAATATCAAAGATATTGCAATAGTCAATGTTATTTGCTATTCAGTTAAACTTTAAATACTCCTAAATTTTCCTGCTTTTGAATTCTTTGAATTCTGGTGTATATCAAAATTCCCTCCTCGGTTTCCCCCTAGAAAAACAAAAATTAAAAAATCAGATAAAAGTCATCCTATTTTTTCCGAAACTCCACGAGTAACGAATTAAAAAAAATTATTTTGGCTTCTTGCAGTGCGTTGGATAAGTTACTCTATTAAAAGTAGATACAGTTACAGATATTAGAGAAAGTAACTTAAGTTTCTTTTAAAGTTACTTTAAATTGTAAACCCCCCCCCCTTCAATTAAAAAAATGTTTAAGGGTGTTGGATCCAAGTGTTAACCACAAAATTCAATTCTCCATTTTACTCAACAAAAATTATAGATAAATATTTTTTCGCTCTGTAGCACTTATCTTTTTTCAAATATAAGACTGCGTACAGAGAGAAAAAATATTTAATTTCGATACTTTTCCCATAAAATGAGGAATTCAAAATCTCATTTTAAAATTCAATATTTTCGTTTTACTTAAAAAAAATTGAAATTAGATATTTTCTCGCTCTTTTTGCATAATTCTAGTTACAAATTAATTAACTCATCAGAGGGAAAAAATTCCAATTTTAATATTTGTTAAGTAAAATGAAGAAATTGAATTTTTAGATTAGAACTTGGCTTCAACACTCTTAAGATAGACATCAGTTAAATTGTTCAAATAAAAAGTACGCGATATGTTTTGGCAAGTGAACAACAAATTCTCTGGTTCTTCCATTGTTTGCAATTTTTTAAATTTCTGTTTATAGCATAAACAGCTATTGAAATAAAGAAATTATACAAAAAATATGAAGTAACTCAAAAGTAATTATAAAATTAAAGTTACAAGTTACTGCAAAAATAGTAAAAATGTAGTAAAAATACTTTTTTTAAAAAGTAACTGTAAGAAAAATTTTCGAATGGAATTCCAAGTACACTGTAAAAATTAGCCATCGAAACTTTCCTTGGCTGTCATTTATTTTAGAATACGTCAGAAGTTTTCAAATATTTCATTTATTTTAGAATACGTCAGAAGTTTTCAAATATTTCATTAACGTATTTTAAAATATGAAATACTTTTCTTGAAGAATTCTGAAACAGTTTACGAAATTTTTATTGACTTTCAACATCTCGAGTGAAGAAAAGTTTCGACAATATGAATATTTAGAAATTACTTAATACATCACATTTTGCTATTTAATTTCGCACAGTGTTTTTATCGAGACAGGTAAAAGAATTTGTGTTGCTTGAGGAACTAATCAGTCTGATGTATTACGGAGATAAGACAATCTACAGACTATATAGCTTTCTTTGGTAGAGATAATGAATAGGATTAACGTCCTTTGAGAAACTATAGATAATTAATCATTATTCCTGCTGTATCCAATTATAATTATTGGATACAATTATAATTATTGGAAACAGCAGAAAAATTGAGTAATTTTTATTAAAACTTACCGGTTCATCAACAGGTTCCTCAAAAACCTCTAAAATTGGATCCGAGCTTGAGTCAATGCCGTTTGAAGGAAAATATGATTCTCGATGATGATTTACAGGAAGTGATGGTACTGGTATTGAAGTTGGAGGTGCCGCAGGCAAACTTGGAGAACCGGAAGTTCCTCGTGGACCTGAACTCTCTTGAAATTCACCTGACCCACTGCCTCTTCTCGATTCGTCGTCCGCACTGTAAAAATAAAGGAAAATTAATACCTGTTTTACGTTAAATTTATTCTAGACCTACTTATCATATTTTTAAACTTCAAATTATGAAATTAAGAAAATTGTTAAATGGAAATGCACAAATAAAAAGTAAATATTGCTAATTATTTTATAAATTAACTTCTATCCAATGGGCGAATATAGAATATAACTAATATTGCTTTTATTTGTAATAAAAAATATGTTATTATGGATATGGATTCTAGGATATGTTCACAAGACTTGATAAGAGTATTATTTAGCTAGAAATAAAAAAAAGATACAAAATGATAAAGGCAAAAGAAAGAAAGATTTTCTTTGTTTTATGAATGAACCTTTTTTCCGTGAGATTATAATTACGATTTAAAGAGTTATATCTTATTATTTTCCCTGTATTTTAATCAAAGTTTCACTTTTATAGAATATATCTCGGAATTCTTAGAATTTAATTATTCTTTTAGTGTACAAAAATCATAAAGTTTTAATTCGCGAGATAACACTTCTGTATTATTTGTGTGCTAAAATTCTGAAGATTAAATTAAAAACGAGCGTTTGATGTATATTATACAGCTTTGTTTAATATGTGACTTGCAAAAGTTTCAAACGTACATACATAAATTAATAAGAAGATTCTCTTAATGACATAGACATTTTTTATATTCATTTCAACATTTATATTAAGTAATTTGCAAATATAAATTTTAATAAAAATTAACATTTGGTTAAATTAAATTAACCTTTTTTTCTTTAATTTCAAATCAAATTTTTTGAATGAACCAAATATTTAGTTTAAAGGTGTTGGAGCCAATTTCTAATCTAAAAATTCGATTTCTTCATTTTACTCAACAAATATTAAATTTAGAATTTTTTCCCTCTGTAGAATTAATAAATTGTTAACTAAAATTATGCGTACAGAGCGATAAAATATATAATTCAAATATTTTTTATGTAAAATGAAAATATTCAATTTTGAAGTCAGATTTGGAATTCCTCGTTTTATGCAAAAAAAAAAAATAAAAATTAAATATTTTTTCGCTCTGTACGCAGTCTTATATTTGAAAAAAGATTAGCGCTACAGAGCGAAAAAATATTTATCTATAATTTTCGTTGATTAAAATGGAGAATAGAATTTTGAGTTTAACATTCGATTCCAAAGCAAATGCTTTTTCGATTCAATAAAACTATTTTCTGAATGCATAGGAAATAAATATTAAACCATATTTCAAGATTTATTTAAAGTGAGTTATAAACTTGGTTTTTTCCCAAATGATTGATAAGTAGATAAGATTAGAGGCAAGTCCACAGAGACATGAGTATTGAGTACACAAATCTTCATAGCCCGAATAGGCTGTAGGTGCGCGAAAATTGATTGTGAGTTTTACATCCTTGGGTAACAAGTTTGCTGATAGTTTAATATAAGCAAAGTGTTCAGTGTTGCTCTCTCTTAGAGAAAAATACAGTTAATTTCCAATAAGGCATGTCTAAAACTATTTTACTGGAGATAAAACACCTAAACTGAAGTCAATCTCCTTTTTACGAACCCCTTATCAAGAATTACTATCTTCTAGAAAATTTCAGGTATATGAGAAAATAAGTTTGCTAATAGTCTTTAAGATTGCTGGTTATTAAGTAAAAGAATGAAATGAGGTAAGAATGCGAGGTGTAAAATGAAAAGCAATTATAAAAAATGAAGACAGGAATTAAAACGGTTTTCCGGATGAAGAATCGCACATAGGAAATTCTTTTTTCACCGTTAATCACAAGAGCGTCAATTTACGACTTGCAAACTCTAAATAAATAAAGGAGATTGCAACCAAACGTTGTCAGAATGTAAGGCAACTTTATCATTACTTTTTTTTTTGCAGTTCGAAGATTGATTTCGCACAGTCAGTGAGAGATACTATAAGCAGATGAACGCCTTTTTTCTAAGAGTGGATAAGATAAAAATACTCTTTTTCTTTTTTCACAGCGAATAAAAGATTTAATCCAGTACATACTGAGATTCTGTGCAGTGGAGTGACGACAGTGACTTTAGAATAGAATTCTGGTTGAATGAAGTACCAATTGATCTTTTCGTAATGATTCATTGCCATTCAAAGTAACCGATGTGATTAAGGAGATTCAAGGCCGATTCTCATAGATCAAAGCATCAGTTAGTTTTATTTTGTGCTCTCGACCCGTCGTAATCATCACGAGGCATCTTCTTATTCTGACATCTAGAGAAAACCTTCACTCCGGAAAAAGGGAGTGCATATATGTGAGGCAGCATAAATTTCTGAGATAGCGAAGATAAAGAGGGATTAGTCGGTATAATTGCCATCAATTAGACCCCTAGGGAAGTATGAACTTTGGGCTCAAATAAACTTCTAGTTAATCTATCGTATCTAAAAATGATGGAGGGGACCGACAACAAGCATAATAGTAGACTAATCATGGAAGCAGAAGCATCCGTGGAAGAGCTTACAGAGCTAAGCCTTCTTTCGAAGTCACCTATTTCTCCAGTTTCGGAAAAAACTTCCATGCCACTTGAATATGGAGGAGTTTCAAAAACAAATCCACCACCGGAGACACGCCAAGAAGGGAAGAAAATGTTTCAATTTTTAGCTACATTAATTGGTGAGTCTTGCTTTCTTCTGAACTTTTTTTTTTTGTTCAAATAGAGACTGGGCATTTGATAAAATATAAAATATATACAAAATAAATAGAAATTTACTTTGATAGATGAGAAATGTAGGATACTTTGCAAATTTTATATCTTCAAATAATTTTTGATACAAGTATGTTATGAAATAATTATCAAGCAAGAAGTAAAAAAACATTGAAAACACGTGTATCTGAAAGTCACTCTCGTCTAGAAAGATTATTCAAATCTATACTTGATACCCTGTTCTTAAAGATATCTTACATTGTTTCTAAGATAGCACAATTTGTTCAGAGATAAGACAAATCCATTTTTTAATTGAAGCATCCCGTGCAGAAATTCCCAAACCTGGCCCAGACCGGTGATGGAACGCAGAACCTGACCGGGCCCAGATCTGGCCCGATCGGGCCCAGACCTAGCACGATCGAGCCAGATCTGGACCCGGTCTGGTTCTGCGTTCCATCACCGATCTGAAATCTTCCGATCTGGGCCCGACAGGGGCCACAGCAAAATTTCTGCCTGGGATGGGGTGATTCTTTTTCAATGCGGCTCTATAAAGATCAATTTTAAATATATGCGCGCGCTTTTACTTTGTTTTTAAATGTTATACTTTATATTTTTTTAATAATTGCACATTTTTTTAAAAGTCATTGAAATTTTTTGAAATTCCTAGAAACGTTTTAAAATTCCTCAAAATCATTTGAAATACTGTAAATTCCACGAAAAACTTCAAAATCTTTTGAAATGCGTCCAAATTTCGCAAACTTAATGAATCCCTTAAAATTCGCTGAGATCTTTTGAAATTCCTAGAAACATCTTTAAATTCCTTAAAGTTTCACTATAATACATAAAATCCTATAAAATGTCATAAATTCTTTAAAATCTATTAAAATTTCATGAAATCCTTTGCAATTTCACAAAATCTCTTACGAATCATAAAAATCTCCTTAAATCCTTTAAAATTCAATAAGGAACTTTGAAATTCCCTAAAGTGCATTACAATCTCTAAAATCTTTTTTTTTTTTCTTGAAATAAAAAATCTCACAAAATCTTTTAAAAATCAAAAATGACTTGAAAAATTTTTAAATTCTATGAAGACTATTCAAATTTCTTAAAATCATTTTTAAAATGTCAAAATTACTTAAAATTTTTGTAAGCTTCTTAAAATCCTTTAGAATCTCGTGAAATCCTTTATAATTCCACGAAAAACTTTAAAATCTCTTAAAATATGTAAAAATATTTAAATATTTTTGAAAACTTTTCAAAATTCCCTAAAATTCCACAAAATCTTTAAAACATTCAAAATCCATTAAAATTCTTTTAAAAAACTATTAAATTACATGAATTCCTTTAAAATTCCACGAAATATCCTAAAATCCCTTAAAATTTTACGAAAAATCTTTTAGAAATCCTAAAATTCTTTTGCAATTAGTCAAAATTACTTTTTTTTACAAGCTTTTTAAAATCCTTTAAAATTCTACTAAGTCTTATAAATATTGTACAAATATGTCTTGTAATCACTTTTAATTTCTAGAAACCTCTTAAAATCCTGTAAAATTATTGAAAATGTCTTGAAATCACTAGAAACCTAGAGAATGTCAAAGAATACCTGGAAATTATTTATAATTCTTCAAAATCCTTAGATGGTTTCTAAAATTTGTTAAATAAACTATAAAAGTTATATATGTATAATAATACGAAAAAAATGTCATAGTTAGCATAAATGAGGGTCTGGATTCTATAACCACGCATAAAATTCGCCTGGCCGTTTCAGACCTCCCGAGTTGGCCCCTGATGTACATAAAAATCTTTTAATTCAATATCTTAAAAAATCCTTTGGGACGTTTTGAGATATTGGTGGTGCCAATATACCCTACAAATTTCATCAATTTATCTACAACTGTCTAAGTTAATAGGGCGACAAAAAACGGCGACATCCATACATCCATACACATATACACACATACACATACATTCGGACAATTTATTAGAATGTTGTATTAGACATTTATCAAATGAGGAAAGTTTAATTAAACCATTTTAAAAATATTGGAAAACGTAACGACTACAAAGCTTCCTCTGTGAGGAAGCAAAAGAGTCACTGAAAATCATTCAACTTCCACTGATTCAATTTTAAAGAGTAATTATTGGAATCAGTGATATATCGCTGATTCAGATTCAGAGAGTAAAAAGAGATTAAACTAATAAACAATATGCTTGCAGCGGGTCTGACAGTAAGTCAAGGAGGAATGGCCTTGGCATGGTCATCCCCAATCGAAGGCTACTTAAAGTCAAAGGACTCCTTCCTCTCAAACGTAACAGAAAGCGAAATCTCTTGGATTGCATCCTTAATGCCACTCGGAGCAATGGTAGGATCAATTCCTGCAGGGGGTTTGGCTAACATATTCGGAAGAAAAATAGCAATTGGTGTGACAATAACACCTTGTCTAATTTCCTGGATCATGTTAATTTGCGGCAGATCCTTGCCCTGGCTCTATATTGGAAGGTTCCTGGGTGGTGTTGGATCTGGTGCAGCTGGAGTGTTGGTTCCAGTTTACATAGGCGAAATTGCCGAACCATCATTAAGAGGAGCAATGGGAACGTTTTTCCCCTTTTTTTTCTCCCTAGGAATTGTTTTTTCGTATGTTGCTGGTGCATACTTGGAGTACCAAACATTTAATATTGCCTGTTGTTTAACATTGGTGCCTTTCCTAGCTTGCATTTCCTTGATGCCAGAAACACCGATGTGGCTAGTGAATCAGGGTAGGAAATTGGAAGCCAGCAAGGTTTTGAAAACCCTGCGAGGATCAAATTACGATGTTAATCGTGAGATTGCTACCCTTTTGGAGGAGGCAGAGGAGATAAAGAGTAGAAAAGGTGGGATACGTGATCTTGCTGGTACTGTGGCTGGCAGAAGGGCCCTTCGTACGTGTCTGGGACTCATGTGGTTTCAACAGATGTGTGGGATTGATGCAGTTCTTTTTTATACGGTCAAAATATTCCAGGATGCTGGAAGCAGTATTGACCCTTATGTGGCGACGATTATTATTGGTCTAATCGAAGTCTTGATGGCAATAGTCGTCGGTATAACGATTGACAGGTATGTTCATTATAAATTAAGAATATTTTTTTCGAATCAAACGTGATCAGTGAAAGAAATAAGTTAGAGAAGAGATACATTAGACCTTGAACCAATTTGTATTATTTGGGACAAGTCATTAGTTGGAGTAAACAAGTTGATCGCCCTATATTATTCCAAACAATTAATTGAAGATTTTAGTCTACTATGACAAACAAACATAATTGTCTGAAATAAGCAATTAATCTTTGGGAGTAGTAAGTTTAGTGATGTAGTAATAAAAGATTAAAGTGTTATTGAATTTTCAAGAAGTTTCTAAAGGTCTATCAAGTAATAATAGGAAATAATTATTATTGAAAAGTACTAGTTATATCCGGCTTTTCCGAGTCAAATCCGAATTCATATCTATTATCATATTTGTTCCTGAAGTTCTAGGATCTTTTCGATAATCTGTAGATGTTGATTTTTGCAGTTGAAGTTTTATTTATAAAAGAATTTTTCCTTATAAATCCTCAAAAAATTCGACGAAATCCTTAAAAATCCTACAAAATTTTTTAAAAATCAGAAAGATATCTTGAAACTCCTTAAAATTGTTCGAAATCTCATAAAATACATACTATGAAATCCTTTAAAATTTCACAAATTTTTTATAAAAATCATAAAAATCTCTTAAATTCTTTTAAAATGCCTTAAAACCCTTAAAATTTCATGAAATCCTTAAAAATCCACAAAACCTTTTAAAAATCAGAAAAACCTCTTGAAATCCATAAAAATTTCACGATAACTTTCAAAATTCTTTTAAATTCTAGGAAATCTCTTCAGTCATAAAAATCTCTTGAAATCTCTCAATAAAATTACCCAACAAACTTTAAAATCCTTCAAAATCCATACAATATTTTAAAAGTTATAAAAATCTCCTGAAATTCGTTAAAATTCGTGAAAATCTCTTAAATTTCGTAGAAACTTTTGGAAATTCCTTACAATTCTACGATAATATTCCCTTTATATACTTTAAAATTATTAGAAATCTCATCAAATTCCAGGCAATCCTTTAATATTTCACAAAATCTTTTATAAATCATAAAAATCCCTTGAATTCTCTTAAAATCATTTTAAAATCGTCAAAATTTATTACAATACGTTAAAATCTCTGAAAATTCCTCTAAATTCCACGAAAAATTTTTTAATTTTCTAAAACCCTAGAAACTGTTTGAAATCTCTTAAAATTTCACACAAAACCTTCCAAATTCCACGAAATATCCTGAGATCCCTTAAAATTTTACGAAATTCTTTAAAAATCCTAAAATTCCTTTGCATTTAATCAAAATTACTTGAAAATCGTCAAAATTCCTTAAAATACGTTCAAATCCCTTAAAATTCCTCTAAATTTCACGAAAAAATTTTAAATCCCTCCGAACCCGAGAAACTATTTTAAATCTCTTAAAATTTCACAAGAAATTCTTACAAATCCCTTAAAATTCGTTGAAATATCTTAAAATTCCTACAAATTTCACAACATTCAAAATCCATTAAAATTTTTTTTAAAATCTCTTAATATTGTATGAATTACTTTAAAATTCCACGAAATATCCTGAAATCCCTTAAAATATTACGAAATCCTTTAGAAATCCTAAAATTCTTTTGCATTTAGTCAAAATTACTTGAAAATCGTCAAAATTCCTTAAAATACATTGAAATCTCTTAAAATTCCTCGAAATTCCACGAAAAAATTTTAAATCCCTTGAAACCCGAGAAACTGTTTTAAATCTCTTAAAATTTCACAAGAAACCCTTCCAAATCCCTTAAAATTCGTTAAAATATCTTAAAATTCCTACAAATTTTACAACATTCAAAATCCATTAAAATACTTTTAAAAAATTCTTAAAATTACATGAATTCCTTTAAAATTCCACGAAATATCCTGAAATCCCTTAAAATTCTACGGAATCATTTAGAAATTCTAAAATTCTTTTGAATTTAGTCAAAATTACTTGAAAATTGTCAAAATCCCTTAAAATTCTTAGAAACCTTTTGAAATTCCTTTCTAAAAAAATGGTTTCACAAAATGACTTGAAGTTGTAAGAAGGAATACAAAATATAGTTTAGTAGTTTACTAGTATAAATAAAATATAATATAAATGAAAAAAAGTTCAAGTAAAATTCTACTGTGTCTATTTTTTCCAGGTTTGGAAGAAAACCGTTATTAGTGGTATCCGGATTGGCAATGACAGTCTGCATTGGAGTACTAGGATACTATTTCAAAATGATGGAAGACGGTATAGACGTTCTATATATTGGTTGGTTGCCATTAGTCTGCCTTGGTAGCTTCAATTTCGTTTTTTCTGTGGGCTATGGTTCCGTACCTTACGCCATGGTTGGGGAATTGTTTCCCCAAGAAACGCGAGCAATTGCAAGCAGCATGTGCTTCGTAACAAATTGGTTCCTCGTCTTCCTAGTGACGAAATTTTTCCCCACTTTCGCCAACATAATAGGACAATCAAAAACTTTCTGGATTTTTTGCAGTCAATGTGCTCTCGCGGCTGCTTTCGCCTTCTTTTTAGTTCCAGAAACAAAAGGGAAAACACTTCACGAGATTCAACTTAAACTTGGTGGAAATGCAATATCCAAAAATGGCTTCGGTCCCAATGCTTCCCCTATATGAAGAATAAAAAATCCAACACTTCTTGCTGAGATACTTTAGTTCATTTCGAACAAAAATCAAACCAAAGTACGAAAATTAAAGGTGAGAATGTTCTAGAACAATTGGTTCTAGTGAAGATTGATATCCATAGTCAAGATTGACTTTCGGTTATTAGAAATGATAAAGATTGCTGCGTATAGCATCAGTGATTCTACTTTTAGGACAATTCAAGGAATCATAAGGTATTATTGATAAGGACCATTATATGACTGACTATCAGAAGATAAAACTGCCACGAGCAATGAAGAAAAAATCGGTGTAAAGTGCAAGTGGATGACTGACACTATCATTCTAAGAAGTGGAGATTGGCTTGGCAGCCATTTTGAAGGAATTAGGAGATATTCGTCGTTTATAAATTTCCGAAGATTGATCAAAAATAGTGTAACTCAATGTGAAGATCAACAAGATGTTATTATCTACATTCTTACTGTAATCTCGATGATAGGTTTTTATAAAGAAAATTTACCTTTCTGAAATTACTAAAAACAACAGTAGATACTCATGTATATAATTGTACGTTGTGTAATCAACTAAGTTTTAGTTTCACGCACCTTTAAATTTTAATTGTAAATTGGTATTTTAAGTCTCTAAGTATTGCTAAAGTATTGTTAAATTTAAACTAGGGAGCAAAGTGTTTATTTACAATATTTGGATAGAAAAATAAATTGAATCTATAAAAAGAAGAATTCCTTTGCTCGTCGTCATGATTACTTAAGATTAATAGGTATACCTATATCGTTCTTATAGTGACATCAAAAGAAGATTGGAAATGTTGCAAATTAATCTATCTTCCGGAATATTCGCTTCTTTATCATTTGGTGAAGTATATTTATGATTTACGCAATGGGTTCGAAATCTTAATAAAGATTTGAGCTTATCAGTGTCTGTAAATAGCATGTACTTGTACAAGATGTTCAATGGCAAATTTCCACCGCACTCTTAACTTTTCATCAAAAATTTCCGTCAAGAAGAATTCTTTCTCTTATCTGGAGTCTTAAATGTTGTGCGTTATTTGCTTGTTTTCAAAGCATGACACATGTAATTAAATTAGCTTAAAATGATCTATTTAATCTACTCTCACTTTTTATGTAAGGCTTTACTTGCACGCAACAATAGAATTATTGTCTTACGGGGCAAAAATACGCCGTTCGCCGGGTATACAATCCCATCGCACTTCGAGCAGAAAAAATAAATATTGAAAACAAAGGGTTGCATGTCCAGGGTGTCTAGTGATCTGCGGGAATTGGAAATTCCCGGTTTTCTCCCGGTCTTTTCCCGGTCAAACTTTTTTTCCTCCGAATAATTTATGCCTTTGTGAATTTTGAAAAGAAACAATTTTTTTTAATTTGATGAAGTAAAAATCCTATCTTAAAAAAGTGGTGTAACGATATGTCTGGAAAATCTCGCATACATTGTTGTTCCAAACCTGATTGGCTTTTGAATGACTTAAATTATACAAAATATACAAAATATACAAAATATACAAAATAATCGCGCGCGTGTTGGTTTGCTCTCGTCCTTAAAATTTTACGAAAACCTTCGAAATCCTTATAGATTCTACAAAATCTTTTAAAAAATATAAAATTTTTTTTAATCCCTCAATGAAATACTCTGACAAACTTTTAAATCTTTTAAATCGCACATAAAATATTTTAAAAGTTATAAAAATCTCTTGAAATCTGTTCAAATTCGTAAAAACCTCTTAAAATATCCAGAAACTTCTTCAAATTATTAAAAATTTTACGATAAAATTTAAAAATCCTTTAAATCCTTTAAAATCCATTAAAAGTATTAGAAATCTCGTTAGATTCCATAAAATTCTTAAAAATTCCATAGAATCTTTTAAAAATCAGGAAACTTTCTTGAAATCCCTTAAAATTATTAGAAATCGCATAAAATTTCATAAAATTCTTAAAAATGACAAAATAAAGTCTTATAAAAGTCATTAAAATTCCTTAATTCTCTTAAAATTCTTGGAAATTCCATGACAACATTTAAAATCCCTTAAAATTCTCAGAAAAAATAAAATTTCGAAATTCCTTGAAATTCCACGACTATACTTAAAATCCCTTAAAATCCCAGAAACCTTTCTAAATCTCTTAAAATTTCACGAAAAACCTTCAAAATCTCTTCAAATTCCAAGAAACATCTTGAAATTCTTTAAAATTCTGTGACAACAATTAAAATACCTTTTTATCCTTTAAAATACGTTAAAAGTATTAGAAATCTCGTCAGATTCCATAAAATTCTTAACAATTCCATAAAATCTTTAAAAAATCGGAAAACTTTCTTGAAATCCTTTAAAATTCTCAGAAAAAATAAAATTTCGAAATTCCTCGAAATTCCACAACAATACTTTAAATCCCTTAAAATCCTAGAAACATTTCTAAATCTCTTCAAATTTCACGAAAAACCTTCAAAATCTCTTAAAGTTTGAGAAAATCTCTTAAAATTCCCAGAAACTTCTTGAAATTCTTTAAAATTCTGTGACAAAAATTAAAATACCTTTTTATCCTTTAAAATACATTAAAAGTATTAGAAATCTCGTCAGATTCCATAAAATTCTTAACAATTCCATAAAATCTTTTAAAAATCAGAAAACTTTCATGAAATCCTTTAAAATTCTTAGAAAAAATAAAATTTCGAAATTCCTTGAAATTCCACAACAATACTTTAAATCCCTTAAAATCCCAAAAACCTTTCTAAATCTCTTAAAATTTCACGAAAAACCTTCAAAATCTCTTAAAGTTTGAGAAAATCTCTTAAAATTCCCAGAAACTTCTTGAAATTCTTTAAAATTCTGTGACAAAAATTAAAATACCTTTTTATCCTTTAAAATCCATTAAAAGTATTAGAAATATCCTTAAATTCCATAATCCGTAAAAATTACATAAAATTTTTTTAAAATCAGAACAATCTGTTGAAATTCCTTAAAATTATAAGAAATCTCATGAAATTCTACAAAATCTTTTAAAAATCATAAAAAATCTCTTGAGTTCCCTTAAAATTCCCTAGAGTTCTTAAAATTTTTTTTTAATTTAATGAATTCCTTTAAAATTCCGCGAAATATCCGAAAATTCCTTAAAATGCTGCGAAATCTTTTAAAAATCCTAAAAAATCCTTTTGAAATTCCCCTAGTTCAAACTAAGAGAGTGATTAACTTTTAAATAACTTGAAGTTATAAGTAAAAAAAAATAATCGCGTGTTGGTTTGCTAATAGAATAAAAAGAAGATAATGTAGAAAAACGTCGAGTTTTCAATAAAATACCAAAAATTCTTGATCCTAAATGAAATTCCCAGGTTTTTCCCGGTTTCCCGGTCCACTAGACACCCTGATGTCTGATTAAAGCAAAAAGCGAAGGACCATTAAGACGACATGAGGATGAGGATAAGAGCAAGGGTGACTCCTGAGAAGAATAGAAGGGACTCACCAGAGGGTTTGACGCGAAAAACGAGGAGAATGAGCCGCTTCTGGTGCATGGTGTGCAGGTGGAATTGCAATGCAATACAGTCCATTTAGAGGAACAAAGTATCCCAGCTGAGCTGGCATATTTTGATCACAATTGACACCTCCATCGTAAAAACATCTTTCAGAATCTCCAAACATATTATCCTTCTCTTAAAACTCGAAGTCTCGAATTAAAATTGAAGCTGAGTTATAATCTCTTTCGATTCTCGAAAATATCGTTCATCCCTGAGGGGTCGTTAAAAAATTCAGTTCTGGTTTGTCAATTGAATTTCTTTCATTGATTTTCGTCAGTCGACTTCTCTCTTCGTTATACTTTCCTAATCCTAAAGATGTTTGGGTTTATATCTGATTGAATATCAATGAGGTGAATAAATGGCTAGAAATTTTTTCGGTGTTTTTGATGATGTGAATTTTTCAAGGGATTATACTAATCATTAGCTGGGTTCCAATATTTGATATAATCCTGAAGAACGTGAGTTTCTAAGATAGTGGGATTATCACTTGTAAAGGTGTATTAGTGTCTTCGGTGTCATAAATTACATCGTCTCTCTTATTTTGCTCTCTTATGATCTTGTTTCTTTTTCTTCAGATTTTCTTTTTCTTCAGCTTTTCTTTTTCTCTTTGCTTTCCCACTTACATCTCTCTGCTCAGTTTCTCTTGTTGTTTTCCCCTTCCTTGCATACGTCTTCTTCCTCCTTTATAATTAGCTTTCTACTACAGATGCAGACATCACCAAAATTGCAAAAGCAGTACTAGAATCATCAAACCAAGACGCAGAATTGCATCCTTATATCATTTCTTGATAGATCTGGAAACCATCTCTTCAGTTTTAGATCAAGTCCGAGATCAAATCTTCTTAATCATTCTATTCTGGAATCAGCATATCCCTCGTCATCAAGTGCCCTCGATTTCTTTCCCCAGTTTTCTTTCAACGGAAGACAAGTCCCGAACCGTTAGAAATCACATGAAATCGTGCAAAATCAAAGTTCGTGACCGTGCTAATGCGAGTGTGCATGCGTGATTCAGAGTTTTATAAATAGTAGTGTGCTTAGTGGCGAGCACATGTCGCCGAGAGGCTACACGTTATTGGGTGGCGCACTTCTTGTTCTTGTTCCTATAAAAGTAGGAGTCCAGAATCCAGGAAGCACGGAAAAAGACATTTCTGCTGCTTGCAGAGGTTCACAACACATTCTCTCAATTACTCCGTACCCTCAAGTCCGCCATAATGATGTAATAACAATTCAAGAAAATTTAATCACTTCAAAGATAATATCTTTGGTAATAGTTTTAATAACACTCTAGATTTACTCCTGGATGACATCTGTTCTCCCACTTGTTTTTAAACACACCATGTTTATTTTGAATCTAAAGATCAGGTTTTCTTATTAGAGTCTTTTTTTCCGAAAGATGATTTATTGCAAGAGATAGAGAAAAATTGAAGAGGGTCCGTTATTTTTGGAAGGCCAATTTTAGAGTTGAAGTTTAGAGTTATGAGATGAATAATGGGCTTGAGGCTGCCAAGTGGTACATTATGGTTTTTAGAATTGTGCGGAACACTATTACTAACATTCCATAGTCATAGATGATCAACATAATCCCAAAGTATAATTTTTGATCGGAAGGTAGATTAAAACATTGCAAACAATTGGCAGACATAATACATTGACTTTTACATCAATTATTTTTCAATTTTTTCAATTCTTTCCATGTTTTTATTAGACATCCGAACACAAATGATACTTCCGTATTTGGCTTGGTACTTTCACACTCGAAACTCAGAAAATTGGCATTTTTTGAATAATTGATGACTTTAAAGGAAAGTATACTTAAAAATGTTTACATGTTCGTTGTAAAAAATGTTTATACTTTTAACGAGGGACGAAAGGTGGCGAGAGGAGACGAGCACAACCCGTTTTCGTAGCGCTTTCACGGGGAAGACTAAATCGCGCAAGAACTCGGGGATGTTCAGTCGCGACACGCTGCTCTACCGGCGCATCTGAAAATAACGAGGGATGATTGTCGCGACGTTCGACGTCAAATTCTGACAGAAATTCTTCAAGATATGAGCCACTGAAGCTTATACTCCATTAAATATGTCTGCAAAATACCTCATTTCATACGATTTGTCCATTCATCTCAAAGCGAAATTTCAAAAATAGAGAGGGCTTCTATTTTAGCATCTAAACTAACCCTCCGAAGTAAATAAAATTAAGGATTTACTCTGAATTTTCTTCATTAAGTCTTTTCAATCAGCGTTACTTGTAAGGCAAATAACGGGAGAAATACAGCAGGAAAATTAAGCTAGAGAATTTGCAATCAAGTTTATAGAATATACATAGACCAACTAATTGCAGTGTGGCTACAAGATTTAATTTTTCAATTTCCCTGACATTTCCCTGACTTTTCCCTGACTTTTAGACAAATTTCCTTAACAAATAAGTATTAAAAATGCGCACAAATTTTCAATAATAACACTATTGAAATTTTTTCAAAAATTTCGTGTAATATAACTTTAAATCTTTTCAAATGTAAAATCACTTTAAATCACTTGAAGTTCGTAAAAATCTCTAAAATTCACAACTTTAGAAATCTCTAAAAATTCACGAACATCCTAGAAATATTTTTAAATTCCACGAAATTCCTTCAGTAATATTACATGAAATCCCTTCGATTTTCTCTAATCTTTTTAAAATTGCTCAAAATCATTTGAAATACTATAAATTCCACGAAAAGCTTCAAAATCTTTTAAAATTTCTAAAAATCTCTTAAAATTTCATAAAGTCCTTTAAAATTCCACTTATTCTTTTAAATATTATAAAAGTACTTTGTAATTCCTTTAAATAACAGAAACCTCTTAAAAATCCTTTAAAATTATTGAAAATGTATTGAAATCATCAGATACCAAGAGAATCTCAAAGAATATACCTGGAAATTATTTATAATCCTTCGAAATCCTTGGATAGTTTCTAAAATTTGTTAAATAATCTATAAAAGTTATATATGTAATTTAGCATAAATATCAATTTCTATTTTCCCTGATTTCCCTGACTTCTCTGACATATGAATTGCTCAAGTTCGATGGGGGTCATGAGGCAATTATCTGATAAGTTAATTATCTTATAAGTTATCGTTATCGATGTTTGTCTCTCGAATCTAATATGTTATCGATACCAAACACTATATGCACTAAATTCCGATATAGGTGCAATCGTGAAGTATCAATATCAATAATAGATGTACAATAAGGAGCTACTTTTATGTTTTGAAAGTAGTATAGGAAAGATAAGAAAACCAGTTATTCCATACGTGAAAGTTCAAAGAGTAAAAAATACAGTAAGGATTAAGTGAGTCAGAGGATTCAATTATCAATTTGAAATACTACTGGATATTTATATACAATTTTCTGATCAGTATTCATGAAGTTTGTTATTGACCTATTTGCTCTAACCAATCTTCGATCGCGGAACAACCTAATCAGGAATAAATTCTCTTTGTTATTTATAGAACGTTGCAAAATAAATTTCAGTGATAGAAATTCTGCTATGATTATGTCTAATAGAATGTAATTATTATTGGTGATTATCATGTTATTATTATTGAATTAGATGGTGCATTTCCCATACTATGGATAAGTAATCAGTGATGTACTTAAGATTTATGAGGTTCAGAATTTAGAACATATACAGAACATGAACAGAACATATACATACTAATAGAACTAATAGACAATGTTCTTCGCAAGGATAATTTTTAGGAGTGATCGTAAGATTTCAAATGTTGATTTAGCTTCACATGAGAAAACAAGTGTAAACTGTGTAAATAAACACAGAAATTGGATACTGGATAGGGAGACAGACATGTATTCTATAATGTGTATGTTTAACGGTAGTAACCGAGCCGGATATTACGTCTCGCTGACGAATGAAGTAAAATAACATGCACGTGGACGAGTCAAGTGAAATTCATTAACTTATTGTCGTAGATTCCTCTTTCTCTCTACCTCGTTTCGCAACAATTGTTGCAATCTGTCTACTCTGCGAAATTTATATTGCAAAGAGGTATCTAGAATAATGCAACATGCAAATTATTGAGCTGAATATAACATTTCGACTTCTATGTATTTCTTGCTGCAACAAATTGGAATGGAAATATTGTGATAATTGCCAGGGCTCTGGAGGAACTTGATGAATAAAGAAATGAAATGGTAAGGCATATATGACTTCAAATATGAGTCTAATATGACTTTTCACCCTCATAAATGTCACTCATACAAGAACATCTCTTTATTTTGCAGAGCTTTCAATCCTTCATCGTCAGCTGCAAACATTATGATGCAAAATAGTGGCAGAAGAATTTTTAAAAGGAAATATTGTCCTAAGAGAGGTCGAAAAGGAGGTACTCAGGTTAATAGCATGTTGGGTAATGAAAATTCGAAAAATCGTCTGTTAAATGGAAGTACTTTGATGATGTCAAATGAACCAATAAGCGCGCCCACACAACTCAAGATTTCAATGGATGCCTTTCACTCACGGAAATTAGGGCAAATAAACGTCTCTTAGATTTGAATCTGATAAATTATTCATCTATATTTAGCATCATCTCTATTAGGAGTCATCTCCTTTTTGGACATTGCAATATAGATCTTTGATCTATTTTCCATAGAATATTGGATGCAATATGTATTTACTTATGAAGTTATGAGATATGAAACATGAAAAAAATAAAATTTCGAAACGAATTTTTAGCGATGATAACGAATAAGAAGTGTGAAATATTCACTAAGTATACCTATGTGTGGGTGGAGATAGACAGTTCAAGTGATTTTTTCCCCATAAAAGAGATCCTCTTAACGTCTGCTAATACCCATGTCGTTTACAGAGACACGATTTTGTTTTCTCCTGCTCGGTATTTAATTTCAATGATTAAACCTCACTTTCATTACCAAAAATAAACGAGAATTAACTTCTTACTTAACCTTCGTCTCTTACAAAATTTATGATGGGCTCGAAAGAATTAATTGGTGCTTTAATTATATATAACGTACGATTGAGAAATCTTCTGTTAATCTCCATTTGTTTAAATAATAAACATATAATTTTATTTAGTTCCTGTCAGTATGCAACCAGCTGCTCCTAAGTGTTTGTCATATGCTCGTGTTATAGGCGCTTATTGAGCTATTTAATTGCATTAGAGTTTATAATTAAATTTAATGCTTCGAACATAATTATTATATTTTTATTTTGACACTAGGATCATTTCAGAATAAATCATCTGGAAATGATTGCGCCTTATTTAAAAAAATGATATTAATATTCTGGATTTTCAAAGATGAGTCAAATTTCATTATTTATATGTGCAAATATTATTTATTTTCCATTGTAGAAATTATTTTTAAATGTTGGTGTCACCGTAAAAATTTCATTTGCACTGTCACAAAATGCAGTTTTTTTTTCATACGAATTCGTAACATAGCTTAAATTAATCAAAATATTATCATTCATTGAATTAAACTTTCATTTGGCACTGATATATTTTTATTTAAATACTATTTTTCGGCATTACTGTGTAAAATTAATGAAATTTGAACTCTATTCGAAAGATATGTCCCTAATAATATTTATAAACATATGTATCGCCTACTCTAATTTATTCTCGAAAAAACTAGCAAAAATCTTTAAAATTTTCTAAAAAATTTTCTTAACACTTAATTAAGTGTTAAGAAATTCCAAAAGGATTAAGAGATTTTAAAATCTCTTAAAAGCCTTAGAAATCTTATAAAATTTCATGAAATCCTTAAAAATTTTACAAAACCTTTTAAAAATTAGAAAAATTTCATAAAATCCCTTAAAATTTTACGACAACCATCGAAATCCTTTTAAATTCTACAAAATCATTTATGTATAGAAATTCTTTGGAAATCCCTCAATAAAATTACCTAACAAACATTAAAATCCTTTAAACTTCATAAAATATTTTAAAACTCATAAAAATCTCTTGAAATCTTTTAAAATTCGTGAAAACTTCTTATCTAAAAATACAATTTTACTTGTTAGGTAAGAAATCTCCACATGAAAAAAGTAATCACAATTACACAATATTCATAGATTCAGACCTGCATTGAAAGGTAAATGCTCCACCTGTCGAAGTATATTAAATTTCTCGAAACGTCCTACCTACTTTATTCAGCAGTAAATTGTCTTTGACATAGATCGGTCATGATAGAAGATTAGCAAAAAAGATCGATGCAGAAAGCGTAGAGATCTTCCATTTGAGCCTAATATGTATGTAGACGATGCGAATCGCACTACGTGAGGAAAGTCCTGTTTTCAAGCGACACGTAGGTGCCTTTTTGCTGAAGATCTTACGACCATTTATATCAAGTACTATTGCAATAAGTCTCGACAGTTGGAATTCAATAATGCACGTTGGTGACATGGTACTACATTCACTGTCTCTCGCTTGACGTTCAAACCATTACAGAATTTTTCAATTCCCGTTCTTCCTTCAACAAATCCAATTTTCAGTCCATATTACTTTAACCCTTTTAGACTGACTACTGTTATGAACTCATTTCTTAACCTAATTTTACATTTATTTTATTTAATTTACTAATTTACTATGTCAGGGTGGCTACAAGATTCAATTTTTCAATTTCCCTGACTTTTCCCTGACTTTCAGACGAATTTCCCTGACAGAAAAATATTTAAAATGCGCAAAAATTTTCAATAATAATACTATTGACATTTTTCTAAAATTTCGTGTATCACTAAATTTTTTTAAATTTAAAATTACTTCACAACACTTAAAATTAGTAAAAATCTATCAAATTTACAACCTTAAAAATCTCTTAAAATTCATTGAAATTTTTTTGAAATTCCTAGAAACATCTTGAAATTTATTAAAATTCTACTACAATATTAATTTTATGTTATATAATATAAATATAATTAATTAATATTGATATAATTCCACTGCAATATAAAATTCTATGAAATCCTTTACAATTATTTTACAAAATATTTTAAAACTCAAAAATGACTTGAAACTTTTTAAAATTCTACGAGGACTATTAAAAATTTTTAAAATCATTTTTAAAATGTCAAACTTACATAAAATTTTTACAAGCTTCTTAAAATCCTTCAGAATTCCACGAAAAACTTTGAAATCTCTTAAAATACGTAAAAATACGTAAAAATCTTTGAAAATTTTTTAACACTTTTCAAAATTCCCTACAATTCCACAAAATCGTTAAAAATTCATAAAAATCTCATGAATTCTTTTAAAATTCCATGAGGAACATTAAAATCCCTTTAAATTCCTTAAACTCACTTTAAAATAATTAAAATTTCTTAAAATTTTTACAAGCCTTTTAAAATCTTTTTAAATATCACGAGAATATTTATAATCCCTTAAAATCTCTTAAAATTACAAGTTTCTTAAAAACCTTTATAATTCCACGAAAAAACTTTGAAATCCCTTAAAATACGTAAAAATCTTTACAAATTTTAAAAAACTTTTCAAAATTCCACAAAATCTTTAGAAAATCATAAAAATCTCGTGAAATCCTTTAAAATTTCATGAGGAACAGTAAAATCCCTTAAAATTACTTTAAAACAATAAAAATTTCTTAAAATTCTTACAAGCTTTTTAAAATCCTTTAAAATTATTGAAAATATCTTGAAATCATTAGAAACCGAGAGAATCTCAAAGAATACCTGGAAATTATTTATAATTCTTCGAAATCCTTGGATAGCTTCTAAAATTTGTTAAATAAACTATTTTCTCTGACAAAATCTTTTAAAAATCCAAAAAGGCTTAACATTTTTTTTAAATTCTATTAGGATTATTAAAATTCCTTAAAATTTTTACAAGCTTCATAAAATCCTTTAGAATTCATCGAAAAACTTTTAAATCCCTTAAAATGCGTCAAAAATCTCTTAAAATTCTTGAAAATCTCTTGAAATTCCTTAAATTTCTATAAAATCTTTTATAAATCATAAAAATTTTGTGAAATCCTTTAAAATTCCACGAGGAACATTAAAATCCCTTAAAATTACTTTAAGAAATCAAAATTTCTTAAAATTCTTACAAGCATTTTAAAATCCTTTAAAATTCAACAAGGAACATTAAAATTCCTTTAAATTCCCTAAACTTTCTTAAAAATCTTTTAAAATTTCAAAAAGTCCTTTAAATTCCACTAAATATTTTTAATATTATACAAATCTCTTGATGTAATCCCTTTAAATTCCTAGAAACTTCTTAAAATCTTTTAAAATTATTGAAACTCTCTTGAAATAATTAGAGACCCAAAGAATTTCAAAGAATGCCTGGACATTCTATATAATCCTTCGAAATATATACTTGGAAAGTTTCTAAAATCTATTAAATAAACTATAAAATCTATATATGCAATACAACAAAAATAGTATAGCATAAATGTCAATTTCTATTTTCCCTGACAACTGCTCGCATTTCTCTGACATTTCCCTGACAAATTTTTTTCCCTGACATTTCCCTGACATGTAGCCACCCTGATTATATTATTATAATATATTATATTATATTATTATATATATATATTATTATTATATTATATTTATATATTTGAAACAAGATACCGATAAGTGGAACTCTATAAATGATTTGCTAGCACTCCTAAATCAGAAACAACCTGAGGTATGACTTCGATTTGAGATTACGATTACACAGAATCGATCGATTGTTGCAGACTAGCAATTTAAGGTCTATTGGTAGTCCAGAACGTATCACGAATGGGTAAGAGTATGTTATTTATTCTCCATCAACGAGAAACGTTCCCTACACACTCAGTTTATATCGGTTACTTGCATCAAGTCGATTCGAGTCACTTGAGTAGAATAGAGAGTATACAAGATGTACTTAAGAAACGAAAAAATCACCGTGCTAAGAGGCCCCGAGGCAAACTTGCTTCCTGCGTTTCCGGTTTCGAGACCAGTTGCGTATGTTGATGTGGATTGCTATACATTTGTTGATGTACAGGGTGACCTCAAAATCCCAAGGAACGAGAGCAAGTTTCCTGAACGAGACCTCTTTCTGCACTCTGTAGTTAACTCTCGATTCTCGATCATGTTCGTTTAATCAAATTAATCGTGTGCATTCAATTTACCTTGAAATAATCAATGTAAATATACATAATTTCGAAGAATTCAGGATAAGCCTAACGTGAAATCGGAATAAATTGAATTATGCGTAAACTGAATTGAATTGAACTTATAAGTTCAATTCAATTTATCCCGATTCCAGTTTAGATAACGTTGACACGTTTGAAATTCACTTTGTGAAGGTGAACCTAATTGTAAATGAGGTGTAAATGAAAAACAGGACAGTAACTCTAAAGCCTTCTTGCTACTCCTTTTATAATAGATATGCAAGCACGTCCTACAGCATTTCTAATGTGATTGCACAGAAAGATCGAAGAACCAGCACCTGCCGAAGCAAAGTGATCTTGTGGAAGAAAAGTATGCTATCCTAAGTAAAATCAGTTGAGTCATACGTGTTCGGTATACACATAAGTCGGTATTTACAAACGTATTCCTAATAAACATTCAGCTTCTGGTAAAAAGAAATATTTCACTTATGTTGAAAGGCCATCAAAAGAGATTCTTAAATTCACAGTAGATTATTAGGTTGAAGTTTCAGACATCTACACGGAAAAAAGAAAATGGCTCTGAACGCATTTTTCCAGGAATTTAGTAAGTTTTACTATTTAAAATTGTAATTTTTGCTAATAAAATTGCAAACCCTGTTTTTTCATTGCAAAAGTTACAATTTGAAATAGTAAAAGTTACTAAATTCCAGGAAAATTGTGTTCAGAGCGCATGTTAAATTGGTAAATTCAGCCATTTTCTTTTTTCCGTGTAGTTTGACGAAGTTTATTTATTTATTTATTTTTTATATTTAAGAATTAGTTTTTTTTTATTAATTTAAGAATATCAAAATAAAAGAGTTCCAAAAAATATTTTTTATTTTTATTTATTTACCAGCAGAGATTTACCCGGAGTTGTCTGGGATTTTAAGAGATTTCAAGTGACAAAAGAATTCCAAGATATTTTAAGGAATTTCATTTAATTCTAAGGAACTTTAAAGAATTTTAAGGGATTTCAAGAGATTTTAAGCAACTTCAAAGGATTTTCAAAAGAGTTCAAAATAATTTAAAGATATTCTAGAGTTTTCACACAATTTTTAATATTTTTGTTTTCAAAATTTTTCATATTTTTAAAAGAGTTTGAAGAGTTATCAAGAGGATTTTCCCGACATTTCTATAGATTATATACAAGATTTCAAGACATTTAAAGGGATTTAATCAGATTTTAAGTGACTTTAAGGAATTTCAAGAAATTGATTCTAATATAGACGAAATCAAATGAAATCCCGTAAAATATTTTTAAATTATTTGAAAATTTTTAAATCTTCTGTAAATTTCTTAAAATTGTTTGAAATATTTCAAAATTCCATGGAGTTCATTAAAATCTCTTGAAATATCTTGAAATCTCGTAAAATCCCTTGAAAGCTCTTAAAGTCCCTTGGAAGTCCCTTCAAATTTCTTGAAGTTTCATAAATTCCTGAAAATGACACGAAATCTCATAAAATTCTTCAAATTTTTCTGGAAATCCCAATTTAAAAAAAAATCCTTGAAATCCTGAAAAAGTCCTCAAAATTACTTAAATTCTTTTGCAATCCTTTAAAGTCTCTTAAAAATTCCTTTAAATTTTAAGAAATCTCTTAAAATCCCGGACAACGCTGAGTAAATTTCTGCCAGTAAATAAATAAAAATTTTGGATTTTGGAAACTGTGGAAACATTTTTTTAAAATATTTTTATATCCCATAAATATAAAAATAAAAAATCGTCAGACTAGACATCTGAAACTTCAACCCATGGATTTTACTTGTTTTAAATTCATCCCTAGACTTGAAACACATTTTGTAAAATAAAAATCACCCTTGAGTACAAAAAGATTAAGCAAATGATCTGCAAGAGTTTCAAGTGCGTGAGAACGTTGCACTTGCTGCAATCAGGAAAATACTCTCGTTCACTCAAACAGCTCATAAAATCGCGAGCACACGCATTTATTAATTCCTTGCTTCTAGATCTAACGTAAATAAACTCATAAACTTAAGAATTTATTTTTAATGCACTTATGAGATAGAATATTTATAAACCATAAAATTTCAAAATTCCGCAGTCTTTTTTGGAAGTATATTTTCGAGAAATTTAATTCAATACGGAGATAATTTGATTGCAAATAGTATAGAAAATATGTAGGTGTTTATGATAATGCAAAATGAAACTTTGGTTTTGTTTATAGTTTGCACTTTGCAGATGGAAGTTTGCGTTTTACGTTGTAAGAAATCTTAGGACTGTGCGGTGGTCGACCTGTAAGTATCCCGATATCGTATGTCGTTCATAAACGAATCATCCTCTCGAATACGTAGCCAGTCGCTGTGAGAAAAAACCGTCTCTCTTGCATAATTCTGACATCACTAACCAAGTAACCACTAACCACAAACGCCAACAAAGGAACTTAGTTCTCCAGCGTCAGTAAGACTGAAGATATATGAGAATTGCTCACATTTAACAGATTTCATTTTTCCTATACTGATGGAAGAAAGTACAATATTTTTCCTAGGTAGCGATTCGGAGGACAATTTCAAATTCCCGGTCATTTTCCGGTTTTTTCTTATAGTCGAGTTTTTCAATTTTCTCAGTCAATTAAAAGTAACATATTTATATTTACCGCGAAGCGCAAAGATTTATTTTAATTCAAGACTTTCATTCTAAATATCCTGAAGTACAATAGAGCAATAAATTTATAAATGTTTTTTTTTTTTATAATGGAAAAAAATAAAAATACTTTCTCTTATGTAGTACTGGTTGAAGTTGCCGACGTCTAGTCTAATGATATTTTTTTATATTTATTGGATTAAGAATATCAAGAAAATTTTCCAAAACTATTTTGTTTTTATTTATTTACTAGCAGAAATTTTTACCCGGCGTTACTCGGGATTTTAAGATATTTCAAGTGACTTTAAGGGATTTCAAGGAATTTTAGGGAGACTTTAAGTGATTTTAGGGAATTTTAAGATATTAAAAAAAATTTTATTTGATTTTACGGAATTTCAAGGAATTTGAAGAGATTTCTTTCGATTATAAGAAACTTCGAAGGATTTTTAAAAGAGTTCAAAACATTTTAAGGATTTTCAAGAGTTTTCACAAAATTTCCAGGAATTTTTAAAGGAATTAAAAAAAGTTATAAAAAGGATGTTCCAGAGATTTCTGTAGGTTTCACAAAATTTCAAAACATCTTAAAGGATCACGGTGTACCTGAACGAAATTTAAATTATGTAAAAATACACTTATTATACAAGATTTATTTAAAAAAAAAAAATAATAAATATCATTTTTGTACTTTAAACATAACTTACATCGAAAATAAATCCTTTTCTTCAAATTACTTAAAAAATTGACATTAAAAAAAGCGAAAAAAAAAGGCTCTCAGAATTTTAAAACTTTTTCTTTAATTTTTAAATGTTTCTGCAGCATTCTAGAACGAAACCCAAAAATAATATAAGATTTCTCTTGTCACTCTTTTAAAAAACCCTTAAAATCCCTTGAAATTCTTTAAAACGACTTAAATTTTATGTAAATGTGTTAAAATTGTTTAAAATATTTTTAAATCCCTTTGAGTTCATTAAAGTTTCTGAAATATCTTAAAATCTCTTCAAACAAGTTGAAATCTGTTAAAATGTTTTAAAATTTTGTGAAATCTCTGAAAAAACCTTTTGATACTCTTGTCAACTCTTTAAACAATTTTTTTAAATCCCTAAAATGAATCAAAATTTCTTCGCATCCCTTGAAATTTTTAAAATTTCTTTAAATTCTACGAAATATCATAAAATTCCTGGCAGCGCCGGGTAAATTTCTACTAGTAAATAAATAAAAATTTCGTTTTATAGGAACTTTGGAAACTTTTTTTTTTTTGATATTTTTATTCTAATAAATGTAAAAAAATCGCCAGACTGAACGTCTGAAACTTCCATCCAATTCATATAGTGTAGATAGGTAATTTAATTATTCAAAAAACACTAAAAAAAATGTCGTTAACATTCTGGTTAAATATGCCCTTACTATTTTTCCTGATTAAAGTAATCAAAATTCTGGTTATTTTAATCAAAATTTCTAGTCAAAACAACTATAGAATGCTGGTTAAATCAGAAAAAATAGTAAATATGCATAATTAACCATAATTCTGGTTAACTTAACCAGACTTTTTTTTTTGAGTGAATGAAAATTTGAATTTTACTGCGATCAGAAGTAAACTCCCGGTTATTTAATTAAATTCCCGTTTTTTTCCCCGGTTTCCCGATCAAGTCGCCATTATGTTTTCTCTATTGCTGTGCATAGTTCGTATAATTAGCATACGCAATTTTATCTAATATTAATAGTTACAAATAATATTTATTATTCAGCATAATGTTTCATTATTTTCTTTTGCTAGTTATTATCTTCGAGGTGTTAAGGGCCCGAGCCATCTTACTAATAATTTATCCAAACACCTTGCCTGATCTTGGCTTTGGTTCTCATGACTCAAGAACTCCCAGAAATATTTTATGAAAATAAGTAAATACTTAAAATAAGTGCTGAATGCATTCCATAAGCAAAAAATGTTGCCAATTAAAAAAATTTGTTTAATTCTTCTTCTTTTTAACCCATTTTCATTTTTAAATTCTAAAAATATTATGGCCTTCAATATTCATGTTGTGCCCGAAGTTTTGAACATTCAAATGAACGAAATACTTTTTCCCCCAATTCTATTTTATCCATAAAAATTATTCCAACCAATAATAAAAATAAATACATTGCAAGTTTACTAAAAGAATCATTTTCAATATGAATGAATCAATACTTTAAATTCTAGTTAAAAATACAATCAATATAAAAATTCGTTCATTTGAACATTCAGAACTTCAACCACAGGCTTTATGCTCAGCAGTAGTAAATCATTAGACAGATTTCTCTCCTGGTATATAATAATCATAAAAGGAGATAGTGCAGTTGCATTGTGTAAAAGATGAGTCATTCTATAAAACTACATACCTCTCCTTCTTTTCATTATCTGAAGCTTGATTAACGTCGACAGTTCCATTGACATGTTGCAAATAATCCTCCGCACTTTTGACAGGCATTGGCAGCTGGCCCATAGTGTCAAGTTTAACATCTAGCTCCTCTTCTTGTTGGTGGACGGATTGGTTTCGTTGTAAATGGTTGCGTTGTTCCTCCCCTGTGAACAAGTGATCAGTATCACAATTATGCAAATGTCTGCGAATGTGAGAGGGGTAAGGATGGATAATATCGTCATCCTGGCATAACACCGGTCGTTGTCCTATTGTCGAGTGGAAGTTAAAGTGTTAAAGGGTCGAGACAATTTTAACTGTTCTTAATCTTATGCTAGAGGGGCACTTCTATATTCTCTCTCACTTAACTTAATAGTTTCGAGGATTTCAAATTTTATGATTTTATATATATATATATATATATATATATTCTCTAATAAAACAAATTAATTATAATTATTCTTTTGAAATTCATTAAAATTCCGTATAAACACTTGAAATCTCTTGGAATCTATGAAAATCACGTATCATTAATTTGAGAAAAATGTTTTGAAATCTAGTGAAATCGATAAAAATGTTTTGAAATCTAGTGAAATCGATAAAAATGCCTGAAAAGTCAGTTAAAAATTTATTATGTAATAAAATGGTTTCGGGAACTTTTTTTTGATATTCTTAATCTAGTAAATGTAAAAAAAATTCGTCAGGCTACACATCTGAAAATTCAACCCAATATATCAAATTGCAAAATTTTTAACTTGATGGAAATTATTATTAAAAATTTGTGGTTTTGCACATTTTAAAGAATTTCCCTAATTCTTCTGGAAAATGAAAATTTCCTAAATTTTTCTAAATCTTTTGGTAATTTATTGGAAAAGTTAGGGAATATCCCCTAAATTCGTCTCAAAGGTTCGGAATTCCCACAGTCAACTATATATAAATGACGTAACATTTTTACGGAAATTTTTTTAAGCTCTCCCCCTCCCTTTCTGTCACGGCAAGTCAGGCAATTCGAATCTGTCCCTTTTAAAGAATATTTTGAGAATTTTTCCTAACAAACCTTTGGAAAAATTCACAAAATTTAAGGTAATATTCCCCAAGACCGTTTCGACAATTTTTCCTATCAAATATTTGGGAAAATTCCGGAAATATTACGGAAATTAGCGTCCTAACAATTTAGAGAGAATTCCCGAAAACATTTTTTAGGATGTACGTTTTTTAAATTATTTTCTCTTCCAAAATTCCATAAATAATTCTAAAGTTATCTCGCGATATTAGTTTAATTAATTTTGTAATTTATTTCGAAATTCTTCCTCGTCATGATCGCAATGTGTAAGGAGCAAGAAATGCTTCCAACGCAGCAATCACCCGAGACTGAATTTCGTTCGATCGCACTTAGCCTATCAATCTGTGGAGATTTATTGCAGCAGTGTTACAATAATTAACAGAAGAAAGTGCGCACGCGGCGAATTGATTCAGCAAGTTAGAAGTCGACTTTATAACGTCTTAGTTTCATTCGGATTAATACGCCGTTTATAAATTAGAAACTTAAATATGTATTTCCTCAAAAATTGACGATTCTTTTATAATTTTTATAGATAGTCAAAAAATTGAATTAAAAATATATTCGTCCTAAATATCTAGATACTCATCCTAAATATCTAGATATTCATCCTAAATATCCAGATATTTATCCTTTTGAATATCTTATGTAGATAGTTGGTCACCTATTTGAGTATCTAAAATATTGAGGCTGAATATCCAGATACTTAAACTGAATATCTTTAGATGGCTAGTTCAATATCCAAGATATAATATTAATCTTGAATATCTATTTTTCTCCGTGTATCGATAATTATTTTAAGATCGGATTAGTGCACAATATTTTTCGCGACGGTCTTCTCCGAGCTTGTCACATCGTACCCGGAAATCAAAGAACCTCTTCAGGGAAGGCAAGTAATCACGATTTGGTTCAATGCGATAACAGGATGGCAAAAGTGGTCCTTCGTGTATACAATTACACAATTCAGCCCAAGGAGTGCACACGTGAGTGTTCTGAGAGATAAAAGCACTAGTGCAGAATCAGGAGAACGTCTACTTCAGCATTTTAGAATCTAATTTTATCTGAAGGACTAAAACAACGTATGTCAATTTAATAAGCATTAGAATACTATATTTTTAAATTGTGTTAAGCATATAGAATCTGGAAAACCCGGTTAATTTAATTTATGATTTTAATTCTAAATATCCTGAAATACAATAGAGCCGACGTCTAGTCTAACGAACTTTTTTTATTTTATTTTTTTCACATTTATTGGATTAAGAATATCAAAAAAAAGTTTTCAAAACCCTTTTATTTTGATTTATTTACTAGCAGAAATTTACTCGACGATGCTCGGGATTTTATAAGATATTTCAAATAACTTTAAGGGATTTCAAGGGATTTAATAGACTTTACGTAATTTTAAGGAATTTCAAGATACTTTCAGGAATTTCTTTTGATTTTAAAGAACTTCAAAGGATTTTTAAAGGGTTCAAAATAGTTTAAGGATTTTCAAGTTTTCACAAGATTTCAAGGGATTTTTAAGTTTGAAAGAGTTATAAAAAGGATGCTCCAGAGATTTGTATAGATTTCACAAGATTTCAAAATATCTTAAGGGATTTCATTAGGTTTTAAGAAACTTTAAGGAATTTCAAGGGATTTCAAGAGATTTCAAATGATTTTAAGGAATTTAAATTGATTTCTGAAGAATTCAAGAGAGTTTAAGGATTTTCAAGAGATTTCCAGACATTTTAAGTGATTTTAAGAAATTTCAAGGAATTTTTAAAAAATTCAAAACATTTTTGGGGTTTTCAAGAGATTTCATAAATTTTCAGGATAGTTTGAATAATTTTAAAGAATGTAAAGCGATTTGAAGTTATTTAAAATTATTTAAAGGGTTCTAACGGATTCCAAAATATCTCAAAGGGTTTTAAGACTTTTAAGAGATTTCAAGTGATTTCAAACGATTGTAAGGAATTTAAATAGATTTCTACAGAATTCAAGAGTTTAAGAATTTTCAAGAGATTTCAAAACATTTTAAGTGATTTTAAGAAATTTGAGGGAATTGATTCTAATGTAGAGGAAATTAAAATTTCCTTTAAATCCCTAAAATCAACACTCAGAAAAAAGTTTATTTGAATCAAACAAACGTATCATTGATATAGGGTCAATCAAAAAATATCTTTGAATTAAATAAAATTTGTTTGATTCAAATAAATTGTCTTTAACTCAAAAAAATTGATTTCATCATATTAAAAAAAAGTTTCTTTGAATCAAACAAATTTTTGTTAATTCAAACAAATTTTGTTTAATTCAACGATATTTTTTGATTGACCCTATATCAATGATACGTTTGTTTGATTCAAACAAACTTTTTTCTGAGTGAATCAAAATATCTTAGCATTCCTTGAAATTTTTTTAAATCGGTGTTTTAAATCTTCTGTAAACGTATAAAAATTGTTTAAAATATCTCAAAATTTCTTGGACTCAATTAGTCTCATGACATATCTTGAAATCTCTTCAAACTCATTAAAATCAATTAAAATGTCTTGCAATTTTGTGAAATCTCTGAAAAACCTTTCGATACCTCTTTTCAACTCTTTTAAAAATCCCTTAAGTCCCTAAAATAATCAAAATCGTTTAGCAACCATTGAAATTCTTAAAAATTCTTTATTAATGTCTTTTTATCCCTGAAATTATTAAATCTCTTAAAATCCCGCAACGTCGGGTAAGTTTCTGTTAGTAAATAAATAAATTTGGGTTTTTGGAACCTTGGAAACTTTCTTTTGTGGTACACATTTATTTTCCAATAAATGTAAAGAAAATCGTTAGACGAGACCTCTGAAAATTCAACCCAGTGAAAACTTGAATTTTTCTGCGATCAGAAATAAACTCCCGGTTTTTAATTAAATTCCCGGTCATTTCCCGGTCAAGTCTCCATCAAAGTCGCCACCCTGAAAGCATGTAGAAAAAAAAAGTTAATCAAAGGAATCGAAAAGTTTGAGTGCCTGAGGGAAAATTAAAAAAAAAAACGAAAAATTCAATTTCGATCCAAATGGATTTGACGTGACTAGGAATTTCCGAGGACAGCATGAAATGGTCGGAAGGAGTGAATAGTGAATGAATACAGCCTGTGAATCTTTTTCCTCCCTTTGTTCCGCTTCTTATAATGAACGGAACGCACTATCGCTTTCAAGTCTCGCACCTCAGATCGTATACTTGCATGGGAAAAAGGCATTAAAACCGCTGCATTACAGTACTTACACACCAAGTACAAGGGCAACACATACAAAATATACATTCATGTCGTATACTCGATGGTACATCGACTATCGGATAATTAAAAAGTGCATGAGGAACGCTGTGGAAGACTATGTTCCCACGGAATACAATGAACGCAAAAGACAATGGCCCTTCCCGACTTCAGGATGCGTAAAACTTTACTAAAAAATCATCACTCACTATTATAGATCAGCAAAACTCCTAATATCCATTTATGCCTAAATTAAGGGTGTTGGAGCCAAGTTCTAATCTACAAATTCGATTTCTTCATTTTACTCAACCAATATTAAGTTTGGAATTTTTTCCCTTTGTATAATTAATCAATTTTTAACTAAAATCATGCGTACAGAGCAAGAAAACATCTTATTCAAATATTTTTTAAGTAAAATGAAAATATTGAATTTTAAAGTTAGATTTTGAATTCTTCGTTTTAAGCAAAAAGTATCGAAATTAAATATTTTTTCGCTTTGTATGCAGTTTTATATTAAAAAAAAGATTAGCGCTACAGAACGAAAAAATATTTATCTATAATTTTCGTTGAGTAAAATGGAGAATGGAATTTTGAACTTAACACTTGGATCCAACGACTTGGTCCCGACTGAGATACTCAAGTTCAGCAATTTCTATAGATCCTTTTGCATTCGAGGTTTTTGTTATTAACATTAACTAAGAACATTTCTCATGGTTTGAGAGTTTTGAAAAATTGAGTTCCAGGGAACTTATCATGGAATGGAAGAGAGAAACGTCTTTTTCATTTGCTCTGAGAAGCAATATACACCTTCTTCGTCGGTGCTCTACTTATGTAAGTTCTTATTGGATAAACCTGTCCCTAACAGAATGGTACAAGTTTCTCAAGGTACAAGTGACAAAGACCGTGTCTTTTCAATTTGTCCAGGCATCTGAGTATTCATCTGTCATGCCTAAAGCTTTACGTTAAAAGAATAAACCTGATCTCAAATCTGGTTTTTCTAAGACCTGCCTACTCTTTTCTACACCTGTTTGAAAATTCCAGGACAGTGATTGACCCATTTGATTAATTATTTTAAAGGCAAAAACGGCAAAATAATTATTTAGTCAATTCAGGAAAAATCCCTTCCTTGTTACTTCGCATTTATCTCAATTTTCAGAATATTTTTCAATGAAATTTTCATTATGGACCATATTCTCAATTATGTTTCACTCGCGAAACCGCAAAGTCGGAGAGGGTTAATGAGATCAATCCCTGGGAAATGATTTACTACTTGAGCTATAATTTAGAGTATGATGCATCCGCTGTTTCTGGCGAAGCTTTGAACCGAAGCATTGATTTATAAATCTCAGAACTCGAACTCTTATTTGATGAAATGATAGACAATTAAATTGTGGGAATGAAAAGATTGCTTTGTTCGAAATAACCCCAAATAACTACTGTAAGAAAATATCCTTCTAGCACTATAACAATGAGAAATTAAAATAAAATTAATAAATGACTTCTATTAATCAATTTACACTTGGACAGTATTTTGGAGCAACAGGTATTTTTCTATTAAAATTCTCAGGGATATTGCTTCCTATGAAATTTCTCCGGAAGAAGAATAAAATTGCTTCTCGCAATTAAAACAGACCTTATTATTCTCTTATTGCAGTTGCTAATGTTAATGTTATTTTAATTAGACATTTCTGTCTCTAGTAAATCAAAAAATCAAGAGAAGGTAAATTAAACCTTAAATTTCCGGTCTCTTGGAATACCAAAACTTTGTTAAAAATCGTAGAAAAATCCCCTTCACTTTTAAAACGAAGATTAATATATTTCGTAAATAAGAAGCTTCTGTACCCTAAACTGAAAAATAGTCCTTTTTAAGATCTGAGAGCGGAACCTTTCTAGTAAAATGTCAAAGCATATTGCCGCCAAGAGGAAGTACCAAATAAAAAACTTTTACCCCAAAGGTCGAGGGAGACTGCGAAATAATGCGAGACACTTCGTAGAATTTCATGCTTAACCATTCAGGACACTAGCTGTCGTTTTCTAACTGAAACCGATCTGCCTGCCGTCTGCTCGCTGAAGCATAGAATCGGTTCAAAGGAAAGTCCACAATGCATTCGCAATAAATGTTCAACAAATGTACCATAAGAATAAAAATGTACCATACCTTGTTCATTATTCTATATCAATATATAAACTTTCTCATACTCCTTAAACCCAATACTCGAGTCCTTAAAATCAAAAACTCCAAAAACTCCAAAAGATTCACTCCTCAAGAAAGCACGTTTCCTATCAACGAAGGCCAACTGTAAACAAAACAGACTGACTCACACTCACCACTGACACCATGGTGGTCCACAAGAAGATCTGTCAAAACGTGAGGACACTCAGCCTCCAGGGCGAAGCAGAATTCTCGAAAGGCTTCGAAACCCTTCGTGCCGATCACGTCGATGAAGAGGTCGATGTCGGTTTCACTCGAGCGATCTGCACTGCCAGCAACCGCGTCTCTGTCAACTTCCGAAATCACTCCACGTTTCACCAACACATTCAATAAATTTGTGGCGTTCAATTCGCGAAGGAGGGACGCCTTGTGGCGGCACATAAGTGTTTTAACCTCCGACGATCCCGCCATGCTCGTGTAAACTGTAGCCGAAGCAACAGGTGTCACTGGTTCGAAAAACACACCACCAACCGCACTTCCTCCCCTTCACTCTTCGGCCAGTTTGTACCAGCTCTTAGCTCATCACTCCTCTCCCAAGACCCAACTCTCCCACCGATCCTTCCTTCCATTCTCCTTTCCTATCGTATTCCTGCCATATTTCTTTCCCATTCTTTCTTTTCTTTCTAACCCACGCTCGAACCGCTCGCACTTCTCTCTCCTTCAAACTGTTTATTCAGTGCCGGATTTACGCAGAATACCGCCCTGGGCAAAAATTTCAATTGCCGCCCGGAAGTGCAGTCCGGAATAAAAAAGTGTGCAGTAAACAATATTTATAAATATTGATTTCAACTATTTAGTTAATCTCAAAATTATTTAAATTACTGTTTACTTATATTTATAGTTGAAAAAATAACGATTCTCGAAATTTCTTGTCCGGGAAGAGGGGTGGGGGAAAAAGTGTGTAGTCCGAAATTTAAAAGATTTTAGGCCCTGACAAAAAAATTGTCTAAACATTGACCAATTTCCTTGTAAGAAAAAAAGAAATAACAGACAAGTGAAATGATTTAAAAAATCCATAAAGATGGAAAAATAATTTGATTCTCAATTGAGAGAAAAAATTAAAATTAGGCGTATCAAGTCAAAAGAGTGGGGAATTAATAGAATCAGTAGAATCAGAATCAGTTATAGAATCCCGAAGAATCAATTTTTGGAGTAAACGGTCCCTCGCCCTTGAAAATTCCTTGATTTTTGTCACTTCTCAAAAACCTTTCAAAATATCTTGAAGTAAATACGAAATTTATTAAAATTTGTTCAGTTATCTTTTGAAACTCTTCTTAAATCCACAAATACTCCAAAATTTCTTCGAAATCGAAATAATTAACACCATAGAATACCGCACCCGAAATGTGGTAAAAGAAAAAAGGTATCAAAACCAGAGAAAATAATTAAATCGCCCGATATTTAGAAGTACTCTACTCAAAAATATATATATTTGTTTGGAAAAAAAAGGTGAAATATTAACTTGTTTATTCGGAGCAGCTGCTACAATCCTTTTGAGAAACGATCTTTCCGATAATTGACCGATCCATCCTAATGGCTAGTAGACTTGCCCCTTCCAAAACATCAGAAGACACTTAGAAACACTTCACTATAGAAAAAAAGGACTGCGCAACTGTCATTTTAATATTATTACGGATATTATTTCGAAAGATTTAGACTACGCGAGTCGAGAGCGACTGAGCTCGGTTTCCCCACTCCTCTACCCCAGACTACCCGATTCCTGCCAATCAGCACATGAGTCCTAAGACTCCTAAGAAGAATCCGAGTAATGAACTCGGGTACGAATAAAAGCACTTCACAACACTTCACAACACTTCACAAAATACACTACCGCGGATTAATCGGGAGCGCGGCGCGCGCGGTTTTTGACTCTCACGATGTAGACTCTACGCGAGTCGAGAGTGATTGAGCTCTTCGATTCCCTCACTCCTCCCACCCGACTGCCACCAATCAGCAGATGAGACCCAAGAAGGAGCTCAGTAATAAACTCGAGTACGAATAAAAGCACTTCACAATAAAATACCGGATAAATCGCGAACGCGACGCGCGCGGTTTTAGTATTTTTTGATGTGAACTCCACGCGAGTCGGGAGCGTACTGAGCTACTCATCAAATCTCCCATCCGCTCGTGACCCCCTGCGGTTTCTGTTTTCCCCCTCTCCGCCTGACGACCCCCACCATCATCTTATGAGACCCAATAGTAGTGACGGAGCTGAATGCAGCCTGCGCGCGCAGCACGCGTTGGAGAAATTTTGCAATTGGCTGTAATTTGGCGCGAGATTCAAAATTGAATTGCGCGCCTAAAATATTAACCAATGAGAGAATTTCTCCAGCGATTAGTCAAAACAATGCGTGCGCAGGCGTTTGAAAGCACTAAACGGAATAACGAATTGTCATGGCCGTATGAGCAAAGCTTTCTAAAAGCAGGCACTAGCAGTGCCAGATTTACGCAAAATACCGCCCTGGGCAAAAATTTCAATTGCCGCCTCTTTACTAATTAAAAATATGTCCCATCATCAATATAAATTGGAAAATTATGTTGATTATTATATCGAATATTTGGAGAAAGAACATCTATGTCGTAACTGAAAATTTGGAATTTATATCAATATTTTTTTTTTCAAAAAAAAATTTAGTCTCCCTGAATTTGTCGCCCCCAAAGTTTGCCGCCCTGGGCAGTAGCCCATGTTGCCCATGCCTAAATCCGCCACTGTGTTTATTATTTCTCTTTCTTTCAGAATTCAGAATACTTTATTCACCTGAAGCCCCTGGTCCAGGTTCAACATCAACAGTTGGGTTCCTGACCTGTTCCAAATCGCCTTTTTTCAAGTTGTTTCAAGTTGTTTCAAGTTTACTTTTCAAATTTCGAACTTCAACTGTTTTTTGTTTTCAACAATTTAAACGATTTAAAATTTAGGAGAACGTTTTTACCTAATCTAGGTAAAACAGATTTCTTGTGTACCGATAGACTATGACGTCTTTCTGCGCATGCGCCCTAAGGTGTGAAACCTAACTTAGACTTACCATAACTTACCTAACCTCTTTAAGTTCAGTGTTGAGCAGATTGTTTGTTTGGATACGATATCGTTTTTGACTTTAGATTTGTATAACTAATCACTCTTTCTTAATTAAAAGTGCATTCGTTGCTCGTGGAAAATGGCTCCCTCACGAGAAAATTTGCGCGACTCGAGTGGCGAATCGGGTGAGTGTTTTATCATAATTTTTAGATTTGTCTCGTGTCTGACTTTCTAGCCGGATTCGAGTTTAAAAAATAATACAAAATGCTTTACAATTAGTATAGCTAGTCTATAAAAAGTTAGGAAGCAACAATCTTAGTTTAATCCTTTTCATGTTTAATGTCTGTAGTAATTAATGAACATCTATAAAATGTCATTTGATAGTTCTAAATCTTGAAACTTATTGTTGAATATTGTTTAATTTTGAAGGCGTAAACCCATTTGACAGAAATTATTTTAGCCTCATATATTCCCCCATTTACTCGTAAAATAATAATTAAATTCTATACCAAACGGAACATGAATTTGCAGTTCAGTTTTGAATAAATCAAATTAAACATTAGAATGACCAGAACAGTCTCTGATTCAACTATTTTACCAAAAGTGGCATTTTATAAAATTACTCAAATCAGGAAGATTTAATTCTCAATTTAGGTCAAGAACAACTAAAAAGTTTATAATAACTAGCATACCAACACGCGCGCCATTGTTTTCTTTTTTTTTTTTTTTTCTTACAACTTCAAATCATTCAAAAGTCAATCAGATGTATGCGACATTTTCGAGACATTCTTGTAGAGGAACCACTTTTTTCGAGAGGAATTTCAAGGGAATTTGACCATTTTTAAGTGATTTTTACGAAATTCACAAGATTTTTAGGATTTTAAAAAAATTTTATAGAATTTTAAGGGATATAAAGATTTTTCGCGAAATTTTAAAGGAATTCATACAATTTTAAGAGACTTTTAAGAATTCTAAGGGATTTTAAAGGATTATAAATGTTTTGAAATTTTGAAGAATTTTAAGAGGTTTCTAAGAATTTCTAAGGTTTTCGTGAAACTTTAAGGAATTTCAAAAGGCTTGTAAGAGTTTTATGGGGTTTTAAAAAATTCTAAATGGTATCCTGGAATTCCAAGGAATTTTATGAGATTTCTAATAATTTTAAGGGAATTCAAAAGATTTTTCTGATTTTTCAAACATATTATGGAATTTTTAAGGAATTTGACGAGATCTCTAATACTTTTAATGGATTTTAAAAGATATAAAGGGATTTTAAAGAATTTCAAGAAGTTTCTGATAATTTTAAGAGGTTTTCACAACTTTGATCAGATTTCAATAGGATTTCAAGGGATTTTTATGACTTTTAAAATATTTTATGTGATTTAAAGCACTCAAGGATTGAAACTTGTCAGGGAATTTTATTGAAGGATATCAACAGATTTTCATGATTTTTAGAAGATTTTGTAGAATTTACAAGGATTTCGAAGGTTTTCGTAAAATTTTAAGGGTTTTCAAAATATTTTTCTAATTTTTAAAAGATTTTGTAAAATTTTTAAGGATTTCATGGAATTTGATATGAAATTTCTAATAATTTTTTTAAAGAGATTTTAAATGTTAAGAAACTTCAAGTGATTTCAAAGAATTTTTAAAAATTTCACGAATTTTAACATGGAATTTAAGAGATTAATGATTTTGAAGGTTTTTGTGAATTTTTAAGAGTTTTTAAGTGGTTTCTGGGAATTTTAAGATGTTTTAACAAATTTTAAGGAATTTCGAAGGTTTTCGTGAAATTTTATGACTTTTAAGAGACGAAGGTAAACCAACACACGTTCGATTATTTTTTTTTTCCTACAACTTCAAGTCATTCAAGTCATTTAAGACATTTCGTTACACCACTTTTTTAAAATAGGATAAGTGATGATAATTAATTATTTTCAATGATCAGATTCTGAGAGTGGATCAGCATCCTCAGCCTCAAGCCGAAGTGCCAGTCCCGCATCTCATGCACCAGCGCCCACACCAGGAGGAGCAAGAAGTGAGCATTCAGAAGATGAAAGACCACGTTCCGCAGCTTCCAACGCCAGTGGCAGTGGACCAGCTAGTCCCAGAACACAAAAATCGGCCAGCGTATCGCCAGCTAGATCCCACAGATCCCGAAGTGGTTCAGCACAATCAGCGCGTTCAGGAAGTCCCGTTTCGCAAAAAACTGGCAGATCTCGCTCTGGATCTGCTCAGAGTGCCAGATCAGAAAGTCCAGGATCTCCCACAAGTCGCAGATCTGGAAAATCACATTCCCGTTCACCTGGCCAAAAATCAAAAACTCCAGGATCACCGCGTTCAAATGCTTCCGGATCAGCTCCTGGATCTCCTCAAAGCAACAAATCCGCTTCTCCAAAGAGTAGGAGATCTCGAAGCCGATCCAGCAGGAGATCTCACACAAGTAGGAGATCTGGAAGTCAAACATCTCACACAAGCAAAAGATCCGGCAGTCAAACTTCACATACTAGTAGAAGATCTGGAAGTCAGACTTCACAAGCTAGTAGGAGATCCGGAAGCAGAACTTCTCCTGACAGCAGAAGATCTAGAAGTCGAGCCTCTCACGTTAGCAGAAGATCAGGTAGTCAGACTTCGCATGCTAGCAGGAGATCTGGAAGTAGAACTTCTCCTGCGAGCAGAAGATCAGGAAGTCGAGCCTCTCGTACCAGCAGAAGGTCAGGAAGTCAAACCTCTCCAGCTAGCAGAAGATCAGGAAGTCGAGCTTCTCGTGCCAGTAGAAGATCTGGAAGTCGAGCTTCTCGATCTGGTAGTCGAACCTCCAGAAGATCTGGAAGCCAGACATCTCAAGCGAGTAAGAGATCAGGAAGTCAAACTTCCAGGGCAAGTAAGCGATCTAGTTCCGCTGGCTCTGTAAAATCACAAAAAAGTCCGAAATCCAGAAGAATTACGAGTCCAAAGAATCGAAGCGATAACGAGTCTGAGAAATCTTTAAAAATAGCAGGTAAGTTTGTTTTAATTTCAGTAATATTTTCATCCAGGAATCTAATCTAATCTAATCTTGAAAATTTATTTTTTAATAAACCCCATCTATTTTTAGGAGATGATCAAGATAAAAAATCTAATGATGGAAGTGACGTCGAGAATCGAAGCCGGAAACGTAAGGACAGTGAAAAATCCGGATCAGATACTGACACGGTTCTAAAGAAGAAAAGGGCACTGATAGACTCTGATTCGGAGCCCGAACCCGAGAAAGAAAAAGAACCAGAACCAACTGCTGATGCACTTTTTGGAGATGCAAGCGATATCAGTAGTGATGACGAAAAAGAGAAAGTCGAAGAACCAGCTGTACAGAAAGGAAAGAGCAGAAGTCGAAGTCGCAGCAAAAGTCGCAGCAAAAGTAGGAGCAGAAGTCGAAGTCGTGGTCGTTCTGATAGTGGAGGAGAAGGGCCTAGTACCCAAAAGTCATTAATTGAGGATGTAAGTGTCTTTATTTTAACTTCATTTGTAAAAAAAAAAAAAAGTTTAAGTAATTTCTATCATTAAACCTTTCTTATTTTAATATTCTACATTTTAGGTGGAAGAGAAGGAGAAAGAAGAGGAAGTAGAGCCTCCCCCCGAAACGAGAATCGACGTCGAAATTCCGAAAATTAGCACCGATCTTGGAAAAGAAATTCACTTCGTAAAACTACCAAATTTCTTGTCGGTTGAAACAAGACCTTTCGACCACGAAACTTACGAAGATGAAATCGACGAGGAAGAAACTCTCGATGAAGAGGGTCGAGCTAGATTGAAACTGAAGGTCGAGAATACAATCAGATGGAGAGAAGTTTTTACAGAGAGTGGAAAAATGGTCAAGGAAAGCAATGCCAGATTTGTCCGGTGGTCAGATAACACCATGTCTCTTCATCTTGGATCCGAAATATTCGACGTTTATAGACAGCCTCTACAAGGCGATCACAATCATCTTTACATTCGACAAGGAACTGGTCTTCAGGGCCAGGCCGTTTTTAGAACCAAATTGACCTTTAGGCCCCATTCGACTGAGTCCTTCACTCACAGGAAGATGACCATGTCTTTGGCTGATAGGTCTCAGAAGACTTCTGGAATCAAGGTTCTTTCCCACGTGGGCTCGAATCCGGACCAAAATAAACACGAGATGATCAAGGTAATTTAAAAAAATAATACCTTCTTGTAAGACTTGAGTTTAAATTGAATTTATCTTACCTCAAAGACATTATTTTGCAGAAAGAGGAAGAGAAGCTGCGAATGGCGATGCGAGTTCAGAACAAGAACAACAAGACCCCAACTGGGAAAAGAAGTGCAGGTCGTGCGTCTGCTGGATATGCAGCAGATTCGTATCACGATGAAGGTTCAGATGACGAAGGTGCCATTTCTCTTGCTGCGATTAAGAATCAGTACAAGAAAGGTGGTGCGGCTAGTAATAAAAGTAAGTTCTCTTTCATTTCTATTAGCTTGAATAAAATCCTTTATTACGATTATGAATGTAAATACTTACCCCCACATTATTCATTTCAGTATCTGCTAATATATATTCTTCGGACGAAGATGGCTCAGATGTTGAGGCTATGAGGCCAAAGAAGAACGTAAAAAGCAAGGCAATTCAGGATTCTGATGACTCTAATTCTGGGTCGGATAGTGGATCTGGAAGTGGAGGAGAAGCTGAGGAAGCTGCAGATAATGATGCTAGTGATTAAAGAAAAGTCTCTTCAGTTAAAGTTAATTACAATATTCTAAATGTAAATAAGTCTAAAATTAATTAAAGGCATATACAAAATTTCTTAAAATTAGTGTTAAATTTGGACATTTTGTACGTTATTTTTCTATAAATCCTGGATGTTTTTTTTTGTTTCCGAATTAAATTAAATTTGCTGGACAATAATAGGATGCTTTTATTTCCAATAGGCGTTACATATTTTGTCCTCTTACTTAATTATGCATACTTAGTAAAATCACAAAGAAAGATTTAATATTTATCAAAATACGAATACTATTGATAATAAAAATATACATTCATGCAATTTAACATCGTGGAATCTCGACATTCGAGTTTTGCTCTGTTTTACTCAAACTCCTAAAACCATTGTTGGTTAAACATTCCATATTGCACTCAACATTTACTCGGTGCTACTTACAAAAAGTCAATTTTGTGCTTTATAAATCAATTTTGGTTGTGTAACGCATTTTTTTTGCTTATCAAAAAGTACATATATTAATGGTACAATTTCTCAATTAATTATGTACAAATGCAAAAGTATCGCATTACTAACAAAGTCGTAAATAGCTTAGTCTTATTTGTATAACTCCTCGTGAAAAACGGGGAAGACCCAGATTAAGTTTCTCTGCAGTTCCTGTGCGATTACGTGGTTATGGAAAAACAAGTGCACTGTTTTTTTTTCTCGGCAGTCTCTTCGCTGAAAAATAGATATATACAAAAAAAAAAAAAATCCTCACTCGGGAGCCTCGCGAACTTACGCTTAAACTAAACTCGAAACTATACAAGTGGCAGCTTAATAAATAATTCATTTCACAGACAGCACGACTATCTCGATTTGCGGCAGCACACCTGATAAATAAATAAATATACAACGAAAGAGAACCGGTCACAGTACCAGAAGAATTTCTCCCATTGCTTACATCAGTTTACAATCCAAATTTTGATTGTCCATCCATACTTTTTTTGCTTAACGAAGGTCGATAATATTTTCTTTCCCTCACTACAAATCGTAATCTATTTAGGTTTTTAGAATTTATTATATAGTTTAGAAGTTTAGAATTGTTCAAGTTTAGGTAAAGTTCCGTAGTATTAAAAACAACATTTTCGAAAAAAATGAGTTTAAAAATGAAATATTGTAGTAATGTACAATATCGGTTACAGTATCTCTAACACTAAAGCAGGTCATCAAATTAATAATTGATTTTCTAATCTAGAGCGTGCATCCAACATTCCTATAAATCCAGTCCTCGTAGTAAAATATAATTATCACGACCGTGCCTAGCGCTTTTCGTTCAAGATTAGGATTAAGAAACTACCACCGCGAAAGCGAGAAACGCAGCTATCACAATATTGGGTAGAGGAGAGCAAGCGACGAGATTTTAATTAACCTGATCCGATCGTTTAAAGGCAGATTTACGTAGGACGATTGGCAGGCACATTAAATGCAGAACCGATTAAAGTCGCATTCGAATCAGAAATTAAAGCGTATATACTCGGCTAATTATTTACTTTATTTTTAAATTCGATTGCATCTTCAGCAGGTTCTTATCAGTGGTCCCGTGTAAGAGGGATCAAGATTTGAGATCGAAAACATAGTCTCGCACTTGTAATTATTACTATATCTCTCGATTAAAATCGAGAATACAGCTAAATATTATTATAGGTGGAATGCTGAACAACAGCTGTTTACTATGTGACATTTTTCATGGATCAAGAACCATTTTTTTTTCAAATATGAGGACCATTCCTTTCAATTTTTAAGAAGCAATTCCCAAATATTTTAAAAGCCTTTCTCCACTTTTAAAAAGCAATTCTGAAAGGTTCTTGGCTTTGAAAACGGTCTCTTTATGAAGGTGATACAAAGAGGAAACAATACCTTGAACAAGTAAATGGTTCAATACGAAAAGCCTTGGATCTTCTCAACAAGTACCACAGTTTTAATTGTAGAGGGGAAGACGCATGAATAATGCATGCCTACTTTTTTAATTCTTCTGCGCTTGTTTTTTTCCTCTCCTTTTTGTTAGTTGCGACTATCAGTCGCTGTGATTCGTTTGTTGAGATGTGTAAATCGTCGCGAGCTAATTTGTGTGTATTTACATCGAGGATACATAGGGGCTCCCTTGTGCTAAGTTTCCCATAGAACTCCAAATAAAACTTTCTGATCCCATCATTCCCATCCGAGATAGAGTTCGTCCAGAAAATTTCATCACAAGTCAGTCTCGAGCACCCTCGAAGTAATCGGTTCTCAGCAAGCCTGAAACATAAAATTTTATTTAGTTTTTGTTGTAAAACTTCGTGGAATTAGAAATATATATTGAAAGTTACAAGTCTCAGAATTTGAAAAAATCTAATTTTACACAAGACTTAATGGCTACAATCTCAAAATAATAAAACTGAAATAAAAATAAAATAGACATAAAACAGTAATTAAAAATTACAACTTCAAAGTATCACAATTCTCAGTCCAGGAACCAGTTACGAAATATTGAAAAAATCGTTAAAGCTCCCCTAAAATAAAGACCAAGGCGGAAATATATCTCACGCAGACAGCAGACCATTAGTCGAGAATTAGAGTACAAATCAATTTGGGTTTTTTTTTTAAGGGCGAGTCCTATTCTCTAAAGAACTTGTGTTTGCAGAGTGCTTTTTAGGGAACGAGGATTATGTGCTTGGAACTAAGCTTATGGAATACGTGTCTACATATGCCACGGCGATTAGTACACGGCTCTGTTATTCTGTTTCTAAAGCTCAGAGCTCCACTAAAACGTTCTATAAAACCCCCTCGTGGTCACAACACGTGTCTTTATCGTTCGTTCAACACGTGCATAAGAGTGGGACGCCAATTTCAATTTCCAATTGCATACACCCCCGTTGTTCACACCAGTGTTTCTATGCTATGGGTGCCACCAGCTTTATTCGGCTCCTGTCGCTTCGTGAACTCGTTTTGTTCTCCTCAGTGTCGAGACACACCCGCCGATTAAATTGGAATCATTGAGATCCACTTCCACGAATTATCGACCTCGTTTTATTGATTGAAACTCTGAGAAAGTAGAAAGAAAATTAGTGCCTTCAAATCGCCTGAAATCTAAATTAGTTTTAGTCTTTAGAATTTAAGTAAATCCTATCAATTAGAAAAAAATTCGATTTTTCAAAGCAAAGAAAGGTTTCTATATTTAGAAAAATCTAATTATTAGTAATTGTTGGGAATTCGAATCCTAAGAAAATTATAAACATCTTTTTTAATGGTTCTCAGATCCAGCAAAGAATGCAATAAAAAGGGAAAAGTTAGATATCTCTTATCATAATGGCATGGTCTAGGCAGTTTCCACAACCAGGGTTAATGAGCAGAGCTCATTAAAAGACCAGTTTTATCCGACAACGTAAGGGAAAAACGACTATGAAACCTTTTGTTTTTTAATTATTCTTTTACATCACAGACTCATAATTTCTATTTTTAATTTTTTGTACTCATTAAACCAGTCCTTTGAGGCATATTCAACTTTGTAATTACAAAAGCATCGCTAAAAATACTTATTTTATTTTTCTGAATACATATTAAGCTACCCTTTCAAAAGCTAACTTTGAGCTCATTTTATTTCGCTATCTCTAAACAAACAATGACTTAATTTTAAAAATAAGATTCCAGAACCAAGATCTAAAAATCTGGATCTTCTAAAATTAAGTTTGCAAATTTACTGGTTGGGTTCAAAAATGAATCTCCATCTTAATCGATTTCAGCCTGCTGCGTCCGATATAAACAGTCGTTCAGAAATTGGATCAGATCCTAAAATTAGAAAATCAGAACTGTGGCTTTCGGTTCGCATACTTCCGCATTGATCCGCATCGTCATGAATTGAAAAGTCTTGTTCATCGCGGTTGCTAAATAACTAATGAATGCAAAAAGTTGAGGAAAAAAGGAAGCTCGTCTCAAAGATGCCATAAGCTAATCTTCGTGACGTATGCTATACACGTGCCTTTACATATTTACATTCAATACAAACGTGCTAGACAGCAAAAGCCTTGTGCACTTCCGCACAAGTACGATGTGTACCAATCTGATGACTTCGACAAAGATCGGTCATTGACTCTCTTGTTACAAGTCTGTTATGATCTCTCCAATCGATAAAAAGAACCAGTTTTCTTACAAGCAAATCTCTTCAGATTCTCATCACATATTTCTTTTGAGGGTGTTGGTGCCAAGTTCTAATCTAAAAATTCGATTTCTTCATTTTACTTAACAAATGTTAAAATTGGAATTTTTTCCCTTCTGGAAAATCTATCTATTGAGAATATCCTATCTTAAAAGAAGAAGTGGTGTCACGAAATGTCTCGAAAATCTCGCATACATTGTTGTTGCAAACCTTATTGGCATTCGAATGACTTGAAGTTCAAAGAAGAAAAACAAACTAATGGCGCAAAAAAATTTCAGGAAAACCTTCGAAATACCTTAAAATTTCTTAAAACTCCTAAAAACCTCTTGAAATTCCTTAAAAATCCACAAAAATGATTAAAACTATAAATCTCTTGAAATCCAAGTTAAAATTAGCAAAAATCTCTAAACATTCATAAAAAAAAACTCTTGGAATTTCTTAACATTTAGAATCTCTTAAAATCCTTAGAAGTCTTATCAAATAATTAGAACAATCTCATAAAATCCCTTAAAATTTTACTACAACTTTCAAAATCCTTTTAAATTCTCCAAATTCTTTTAAAAATCATATATGTATAGAAATTCTTTTGAAACCTCTCAATAAAATTACCTTAAAATTCCCAGAAACTTCTTAAAATTCTTTAAATTCTATTATAACATTTAAAATTCTTTAAAGTCCCTTAAAATTCTCTCAAAGCTTTTGAAATCTCTTAAAATTCCTCGTAACTTCACAAGATTTAAAATCCCTTAAAATCTCTTAAAACACCCAGAAACTTTTTCAAATCACTTAAAATTTCACGAAAACCTTTGAAATCACTTAAAATTCGTTGGAATTACTTAAAGTTGTTAGAAACCTCTTAAAATTCTACGAAATCTTTTCAAAATCCTAAAAATCTTTAGAACTTCGTAAAAATTACTTGAAAATGGTCAAAATCCATTAAAATTCCTAGAAACCTCTTGAAATACCTCTCTAAAAAAATTGTAACGAAATGTCCCTAAAATCTCGGATACATTGTTGTTTTAAACCTACACTCTAAATTTGAATCAGCGAAATTTCATTGATTTCTTAAGGGCATGTGATACTTTTTGATCGAATTTAGCAAGATGAA
>CAJFCP010000704.1:177644-219642 GCA_904066005.1 Synergus itoensis | reverse complement strand
GAAATTTCTTAAAATCACTTAAAATCTTTTGCAATTCTTTAGTCTCTTTTAAATCCCTTTAAATTCCATGAAATCTCTTGCCGAGTAAATTGTTTCTAGTGAATAAATAAAATTTTTGGGTTTTTGAAACTTTGTAAACTTTTGTTTGATTGATTTCTTTCCGGTCAATAAAATTCCTGGTTATTTCCCGGTTTCCCGGTCAAGTTGCCACCCTGGATATAAATTACCACATGACATTAAAAGATCTGAAAAATAAAATAAAATAAAGTGAATAAATAAATAAAAATAAATAAAAATAAAATAAAATAAATAAAATAAAACTAAATAAATAAAAATAAATGAAATAAAAATAAAATGCAATTTTCTCGTCTAAATTCTAAATGAATATCAAATGTCGTTCATCATTTTATGGTTCGTCTAAGCGAGTATAAAGATAATTGCGTGTATTGACGCTTATTCGTGTGAACTTTGTGCCATATATATTACACACGCACAATGGTGCTTACAGTTAACTCGAGGAAATTGTTCTTAATTATATCATCGGTGTGAGCAACGAGGTATAACTAGAAACATACGCGACCTGTGCCAACATAAGCAGAATACAGCTCGATGATTCTCCAGAAGTCAAGAACACGGAAGTGGACAACCTCACGAATTCATTCTAGTCTCTAGAGTCTATCCCATTATATAATTTTAGCAAACAGAAATTAAATTATTATTATAATTCAATATCTGTACACTCGATTCTTATGAAACAAAATAAAATTTTGTCGCCAGACAGAAGTATAATTTCTAACAGTCACCACAAAGCGACCGCAATTCAATCTTCAGAACTTTCACAGCTTTATTAGACACCTGCTTTAATTCAGTGAATATAAGTAAATAATATTTAATTCTAAATAGTAATCTGGATAATTTAAAGCCAAATTACTATCAGGGTGGCCACAAGATTCAATTTTTCAATTTCCCTGACTTTTCCCTGACAAAAAAGTATTAAAAATGCGCACAAATTTTCAATAATAATACTATTGAAATTTTTTAAATTTAAAATTACTTCGCAACACTTAAAATTTGTAAAAATCTCTCAAATTTACAACAACCTTGGAATTAAATTTTGTTTACAACAATCTCTTAAAATTCATTGAAATTTCTTGAAATTCCTTGAAACATCTTAAAATTCCAAGAAATCCCTTCAAATTTGTTAATATTTCATGAAATTCCTTCAATTTTCATTAATCTTTTTAAAATTCCTCAAAATCATTTTAAATCTTTAAATTCCACGAAAAACTTCAAAATCTTTTAAAATTCCTTGAAACCGTTTACAATTATTTTATAAAATCTTTTATAAATCATAAAAATCTCGTGAAGTTCTTTAAAATTCCCTAAAGTGCATTAAAATTTCTAAAAACAAAAAAACTCTTGAAATAAAAAATCTCACAAAATATTTTAAAAATTAAAAATAAATTGAAATTTTTTTTAATTCTATAAGGACTATTAAAATTTCTTAAAATCACTTTAAAATGTCAAAATTACTTAAAATTTTTACAACCTTCTTAAAATTCTTTAAACTTCTACAAAATCCTTAAAAAACTTAAAAACTTTGTGAAATCATTTAAAATTCCATCAAGAACATTTAAATTCCTTAAAATCACTTCAAAATAATCAGAATTTCTTAAAATCCTTACAAGCCTTTTAAAATCCTTTTATAATCCCTTAAAATCTCTTAAAATTCTTACAAATTTATTAAAATGCTTTATAATGTAACGAAAATACTTTAAAATCCTATAAAAAATTATAAAAATCTCGTGAAATCCTTTAAAATTCCATGAGGAACATTAAAATCCCTTAAAATCACTTTAAAAAATCAAAATTTCTTTTAATTTTTACAAGCTTTTTAAAGACCTTTAAAATTCCTCAAGGAACTTTAAAATTTCTTTAAATTCTTTGAATTCCCTAAACTTCCTTAAAAATCTCTTAAAATTTCATTAAGGGCGTTGAACTCAAGTGTTAAGCTCATAATTCTATTCTCCATTTTACTCAATGAAAATTATAAATAAATATTTTTTCGCTCTGTAGCCCTAATCTTTTTTCAAATATAAGACTGCATATAGAGCGAAAAAATATTTAATTTCGATACTTTTTGCATAAAACGAGGAATTCAAAATTTAACTTCAAAATTCAATATATTCATTTTACTTAAAAAATATTTGAATTATATATTTTCTCGCTCTGTACGCATAATTATAGTTAAAAATTGATTAATTGTACAGAGGGAAAAAATTCCAAATTTAATATTTATTGAGTAAAATGAAGAAATTGATTTTTTAGATTAGAATTTGGCTCCTTTAAAATTCAACTAATCTTTTAAATATTTACAAATCTCTTCTAATCACTTTAAATTCCTAGAAACCTCTTAAAATCCTGTAAAATTATTGAAAATATCTTGAAATTATAAGAAACCTAGAGAATTTCAAAAAATACCTAAAAGAAATTTGTTAAATAAACTATAAAAGTTATATATGTATTATAATACGAAAAAAATAATATAGTTAGCATAAATGTCAATTTCTATTTTCCCTGACCTGACACGTGGCCAGTTGGCCACCCTGACCATTGAAGTTCCTAAACCCAAAGAAATACGAAAATCCTTCAAAGAGATTCTTGATTGATTGTAATTTGTTTGAAGTAACACAAATACGAGATTGAAAAAGGGGGAAACGATAAATCTACGAAGAAGATCTGGCAATGTTATGGTTGTCAACAACGTGACGACACAGTTAACGCTTCGTCGAGGGTAAAAGTTATTGGGTCCAGGTCTCTCGTCCGGCTACCGGATGTTTCTACAACACGGTGTCTTTTTGCTCTTTACGAGCTCTTTGTCCTATCACACGGCTCTTCGTTTAAAGTGGATCTCTCCCTACTCTTTCGGCAAACACCCGTTATTTAGGGACGCATATTACACGCGCCAATGACACGCTGTAACCTTTCTCTCTTTTAAAACCTAAAAGTTAACTTAACTTCAATACTTAAAACAAGGATGTTGAAAAAAGTGCTCTCTTCTCTCTCCTCCCGGATGGCAAAACGGGATAATTATGCGTGAAACGGAAATTCGTAACTAGCACTGATTTTTATTGTTCAGCGTGCGAAAGTCAAAAAGATGAATAGCTTCAATATCCAAATCCTAAAATAAAAGTATTCCACACTTTCCCTTCTATTTTCCTATTGACTACAAATTAAACTTGAAAGTGCTATTTGCAACGATAAAAAAATGTTGAAAACTTAATTAATTCTTTGCCAATAAAGACTTTGCCAATAATAACATTCGATGTCTTTAAAAATCTTTCATTGAGAAATTGTATCCGTAATACGAAATTTCTAATTGTAAGTGAAAGGGTCTTAATATATCAGAATAGATTAAATTGAGTCTGATCGTCGCATTTATTTCTTTTTTAATTTCACATTTCCTGTGATGTTGGCAGCAGGAAGCAATTGATAACGTGTCAAACTTTATATGATACATGCACGAGGCTCTGGCAGATAAAGGTGGTTGGAGGCGAGAAATTTAAATGATCTCGTCAAGAGCTGAAGCATTCCCCTTTGCTCCTATTATACTGGAGAATTGAGTTTATCAACAGATTACCCGTGAAGAATTGCTAAGCGTTTGTTCGATTGAACCGAGGCTCTAGGCGCAAGTTTACAAATCGTTTGTGTCATCAACAATTTAATCAATAGACCGGTTTCAAAGGTGTATAATATTCTTTCAAACTTTCAAAGAAATAAACTACACAAAAGAACTTATCTACAGAAAATGCTTTTCCAAATATTGACAAGACAAAACTTAAAATATTTGAGTTTATTCAACAGGGTGGCCACACAAGATTTAATTTTTTTCATTTCCCTGACATTTCCCTGACGTTTCTCTGACTTTCAGACAAATTTCTCTGACAGAAAAGTATTAAAAATGCGAACAAATTTTCAATAAAAATACTATTGAAATTCAAGAATTTCATATATTATCACTTTAAATCTTTTGAAATTTAATATCTCTTCACAACGCTTAAAATTCGTAAAAATCTCTCAAATTTACGATAACCTTGATAATTTCTTGAAATTCCTAGAAACATCTTAAAATTCGACGAAATCCCTTCAACTTTGTTAATATTTCATGAGAACCCTTAAATTTTTACTAATTATTTTTAAATTCCTTAAAATCATTTCAAATCCATTAAATTTCTCAAAAAACTACAAAATCTTTTAAAATTTCTAAAAATCTCTTAAAACAGTTCAAAATTCCACGAGGAACTTTAATATTTCTTAAAATGTGTCAAAATTTCTAAAAATTCCTAGAAACGTCTTAAAATTCCATGAAATCTCTTCAAATTGGTTAATATTCCTTAAAATCCCTTAAATTTTCACTAATTTTGTTAAAATTCATGAAAATCACTTAAACCCCTTTAAATTCCACAAAAAACTTCAAAATCTTTTAAAATTTCTAAAAATCTCAAATACAGTACTTCAAAATTCCACAAAATATTTTTAAAATCTCTTGAAATATTTCAAAATTTCACGAGGAACTTTAAAATCTGTTAAAATGGGTAAAAATCTCTTAAAATTTTTGGAAACTTATTGAATTCTTAAAAAATTCTTTTTAGTATTGAAAAAAATTTCTAATCTTTTGAAATTCCTAGAAACATCTTTAAATTCCTTAAAATTTTACTATAATAATTCTTTAAATTCTTTAAAATCTATTAAAATTCCATGAAATCCTTTACAATTTCACAAAATGTTTTACGAATCATAAAAATCTCACAAAATCCTTTGAAAATCAAAAATAATTTTTGAATTTTTTTTTATTTCCTCGAAAAATACTTATATTCCTTTAAATCATTTTTAAAATGTCAAAATTTCTTTAAATTTTTACAAGCTTCTTAAAATTCTTGAAAACCTCCTGAAATTCCGTAAAATTCTACAAAATCTTTTATAAATCATAAAAATCTTGTGAGATTCTTTAAAATTTCAATCAAATCCCTTAAAATCACTTTAAAAAAATTAAAATTTCTTAAAATTCTTACAAGCCTTTTAAAATCCTTTAAAATCCTAGTAAATCTTTTAAATATTATTACAGATCTCTTGTAATCCTTTTAAATTTTTAGAAATCTCTTAAAATTTTTTTAAATTATTAAAAATCTCTTGAAATGATTAGAAACCCAAAGAATCTCAAAGAATGCCTGGAAATTCTTTATAATCCTTCGAAATTCTTTAAAATTTCATGAGGAACATTAAAATCCCTTAAAATTACTTGAAAAAATCAAAATCCTTGAAAATTCCACGAGGTACTTTAAAATTCCTTTTAATTCTTTGAATTCCCTAAACTTTCTTAAAAATCTCTTAAAATTTCATGAAGTCCTTTAAAATTCCACTCATTCTTTTAAATATTATAAAAATCTCTTGTAATCCCTTTAAATTCCAGAAACCTCTCAAAATCCTTTAAAATTATTGAAAATGTCTTGAAATCATTAGAAACCTAGAGAATCTCAAAGAATACTTGGAAATTCTTTATAATCCTTCGAAATCCTTGATAAGTTTCTAAAATCTGTTAAATAAACTATAAAATCTATATATGCAATATGACAAAAATAATAACATAGCATAAATTTCAATTTCTATTTTCCCTGACAATTACTCGCATTTTCCTGACATATGGCCACCCTGTTCAAAGAGAAAACTTGATGAGAAAAGATGGTAAAGCGTGTTTTAGAGTCTATTCCACCATATCTGATATAGAATTGTTTTCGGGACTTTTGTACGTGTTTTTGAGGACACGATCAATACACACGAAAACCTTGGTTCGCCTCACAAGCAACCCTATTCCCCATGCTTCCCTTTCAAGGACAAGAGTAAATTACATCGTTTTATCGCTTCGACTCCTGCAAGGAGTTGAATGCCGTATGTGAGTCATGGCTTGAAGTTTGAACTGCGAAGACAAGCATCAGGAGAAGCTTGTAGCAAATGTCCCTTGCGCTATTCTCGTCGGGTCGGACAGGAAACGAGATTACTGAGGAAGTTCGAGAGCGTGCTATTAACCTGTCTCTGTTCTTTTTACTTTTTTATACTCTTTTACATTTGCACACCAGACCGTCAGACTGTATTGCGAAAAATGTCTCTTTACCCCTATAGACATTCATAAGAAATTGCCATAAAAAGAAAAGTAGAGATAACTGTTTGGGACTTCGATAAATCAGATAAAACTTTATCTGTCTTCTAAAGAAAAAAGACAAAAGTCAGACAAAAGCGAGGCAACATTTTTATCTTATTGCATTTGTAAACAGAGGATACCGAAATAGAAGAAGAAGCCGAAATAGGAGTGAAAATATTTTCTACTGAATATATCCAGGGTGGCCACAAGATTCAATTTTTTAATTTCCCTGACATTTCCTTGACTTTGAGACAAATTTCCCTGACAAAAACGTATTAAAAATGCGCACAAATTTTCAATAATAATACTATTGAAAGTTTCAAAATCTTTTAAAATTCCCAAAAATCTCTTAAAATTTCCTACAATCCTTCAAAATTTCACAAAATCTTATAAAAATCTCTTTAAATATTTTTAAATTCCACGAGGAACTTTAAAATTTCTTAAAATGCATCAGAATCTTTTGAAATTCATAGAAACATTTTTAAATTTCTTAAAATTCCCTAAAGTGGATTAAAATCTCTAAAAAAAAAAAAAAAAACTCTTGAAATAAAAAATCTCACAAAATCTTTCAAAAATCAAAAATGACTTGAAATTTTTTTTAATTCTTTAAAATCATTTTTAAAATGTTCAAATTACTTTAAATTTTTACAAACTTCTTAAAATCCTTTAGCATTCTACGAAAAACTTTAAAATCCCTTAAAATACGTAAAGATCTCTTAACATTATTGAAATCTTCTTAAAATTCCTTAAACTTGTACAAAATCTTTTATAAATCATACAAATTTTGTGAAATCTTTTAAAATTCCACGAGGAACATTATTTAAATTTCTTAAAATCACTTTAAAATAATCAAAATTTCTTAAAATTCTTACAAGCCTTTTAGTCAAGTTTGAAAATTTCAAAAAATCGATTTTTTTTTTATTGCATTTTCTGGAAGTACGATATTATAAGTACGATATTATAACATAAGTACCTTATGTTTTAGACCGTTTATATTTTGATTTAGTCCATTATATTTTTTGCGCATAATAATTGAAAACTTTAAACGCGTTTTTCTCAAAACAATGTTTTTTGTGCGGTGATCAAGATATCTAAAGAACGGCTTATCCGATCGCTACCAAATTTTAACCAGTTATTTATAGCACTGAATTGTTGTCCTTGATCGAAGGATTTTTGATTTTGTCAATTATTTTGTTTTTTTTATAGCGAAAAAAAACGTTTTTTTAGGCAAAAAACAAAATCGTATTTAAACGTGCGCCATTTTGTTGAAAATCAAAATATCGCTGAATGCTTCGATTAAAGACAAAGTAAGTGTTCCTTTAGCTATTGACACTCGAATTTTTTGTTTCTGATGATCCTGTCATGAGGAGTATTGATCACCGCGCAACGCCTTTTTTTTTAGACTTCTGGGAGATGTATTATAACTCGCTTATTTAAAGATATTTTATGAAAAAAAAATTACTGTGACTTCACTAAATATATAGTATTCGAATGCCACAACATTTGTTTCAATGTAAATAAACCTGTCCTTGAAAAAAAATAGTAAAAATTGCCATTTTTTGGGTGCCAGAAACTTGACTAAACCCTTAAAATAATCCCTTTTAATAAAGCCTTTTAATAATCCCTTAAAATCTCTTAAAATTCTTACAAGTTTCTTAAAATTGCTTATAATTCCACGAAAAGCTTCAAAATCCTTTAAAATTCGTAAAAATCTTTAAAAATTTTTGAAAACTTTTCAAAATTCCATAAAATTCTACAAAATCTTTATAAAATTATAAAAATCTCGTGAAATACTTTAAAATTCCACGAGGAACATTAAAAACCCTTAAAATTACTTTAAAAATCAAATTTTCTTAAAATTCTTAGAAGCTTCTTAAAATTCTTTTAAATTCCACGAGAAACTCTAAAATTCTTTAAAATGCTTTGAATTCCCTAAACTTCCTTAAAAATCTCTTAAAATTTCATGTAATCACTTAAAATTCCTAAAAACCTCTTAAAATCTTTTAAAATTATTGAAGATGACTTGATCTCATTAGAAACCAGAGAATCTCAAAGAATACCTAGAAATTATTTATAATCCTTCAAAGTTCTTGGATAGTTTCTAAAATTTGTTAAATAAACTATAAAAGTTATATGTGTAATACGAAAAAAATAACATACAGGGATCACAGTCTCTATTCTTTCTAAAATAGAGGAATAGAGGACTTTTTTTTCAAAAATAGAGGACTTTTTTCCAAAAATAGAGGACCTTTGAAAGACGTTTTTTTAAATGAAGGATAGTATGTGAATCAAGGTTAATAAAAATTGTATTACAATACTTTTATTGTTTTAACAATACTAAAGATTTAATTAACATCAGTTGTAGCTTAACAGTTTACAGCCATTTCATAAATTATGAAAATTTTAGAATTTACGACTTTACAATGAAAAACATATTATTACTAGAAATTAATAGTCTTTTCCAAATTTTAACAGCACATTACGGCTTCATAATTTATTAAATTAGTATCACATTCCATTGAACACTGAAAAAAATATTAGATTACTGTAAATTACCAAGTAATGGTATACTTTTTTATTCCAAACTTATACTTTTTTATTTGTTCAATTTTTCGTTTTGGTGTAAAAATTAAAATTTTATTTTTTAATTTCAAGTTTTTGGCTAAAAATAGAGGAAATAGAGGAAAATTTTCCAAAATAGAGGAAATAGAGGAAAATTTTCAAAATAGAGAAAATAGAGGAAATAGAGGACCGGCTGTGATCCCTTTACATATTTAACACAAATGTCAATTTCTATTTTCCCTTGTATTATTAGTTCAAGAGTGAAAGAAAACACTCCATACATACAAAACGGCACCCATCCCAGTATAACAGAGTCAAGCGCTGCTTAACTTCATTAATCGGACGAGAAGTCTCAAACCATTCCATATGTCCCAGTGGACGATTAAGCATTTAAAATAATGGATTCAGTCTGAAGTAGTTCCACATTTAAAATTTGGAAATTAGCCTTCAAGGCATATAGAATACGTCTGAGTGTAATTTTTTACAAAGCACGTGGGCGTGTTTTCGTCTGAATGCCTCAATCGGCATTTCATTTTTGAAAGCGGCAGCGAGCAAATGAAGCCTCAGCTTCTCTACGACCTCACGGTACAATCCGGAGCCGCTTGATCTTCCTCGGAGCACGAAACGAGCAAAAGACTCGTAAAAGGAATCTCGTAAATCGTTCGTGTGGCTCTCGTCTCTGCTGCTTTGATATGCCAAGGGGTACAACAACAACAACAACAACAACAGCAGCGCAATTCACAGTCCGTACCATCCAGATGGACCACAACAGAGAAGATACTACTCTGAACATTTTTCTCCCCTTGGTCGATATTCTTCCATCAAGGAAACAAAACTTTAGTCTTCCTTCTCCTTACTCCTGCCTAGCCCAAGGCTCACCAGCTGCAGTCTCTTTCTGTTCTTCAATCTATTCTTGTGGTTACTGTTATTGTTATTGGAATTCGATTTTTGTCTTCACTATTGCAAAATGATGATGATATGCAACTCGAAGATGCTGAAAATGATTCAGATGAACAGATTAATAAGGGTCTTGATTTAGGATTCTTGGATTCCACTCTGGAACCAAAGGATTAAAATTTAAAAACCAACAGAATTGTTTGGGTTTCTAGATGATTCTGATTTGTAGGATCTAAAGAAAAACAAAAAAAAAACGATATTTCCATATTAAAAAGTCAATTTCAAAAATAGGTACTAGGTAGTGCAAGAATATTAAGCGATCGTGCTCCAACCTGCAATTATTATAATTCGGAGTAATTACTCCACACAGCAATGATTTGATGATTACATTGAATAAAGGCACGAAAACGAAAGCGTGCAAGCCGAAGACTCTTAGAGTGTGTAGCGAAGACCCACAAATCGGCGTTTTTAACTTACGACTAAATTAAACACGCTCGCGTTCTTCTATTTCGATCGACTTCCCACGGTCGCTCCCAACTAAGGGCATTATTAAATCACTGCTAAACAGAGAGCAGGTTATCGACCCTGAATTTCGTTTTTTAGTTCGCTTGATCTCTATTTTCTAAGATAACAAAAAATGGATAATAAAGAGTAAGATAATAAAGAGTAGTTTCTTCTAAAACGACGGAATAAAGATACTCAAAAGTAAGCAAAAGTACTGTCGAACAAAAGATAAAATAAAATCCAGCCAAAAAACCTTCCACACCCTCTGGCTCAGCCCCAGGTTTCGGATCGACATCCCCTTGGATTTGGAGACGCGCCAAGTGTATAAAGGGAGGGGAAATGCGGATAACAGTGGTTCTCATTTTGAAGTTTTCAAATTAAAAAGAGTACCCTTCCAAAAGTATTCATTTTTGTATAAATCAATAATAGTAGTTTAATTAATCAGGGTGGTCACAAGATTCAATTTATTCATTTCCCTGACATTTCCCTGACTTTGAGACAAATTTCCATGACAGAAAAGTATTAAAAATGCGAACAAAATTTTCAGTAAACATACTATTGAAATTTTACAAAAATTTTTTATAATATCACTTTAAATCTTCCGAAATTTAAAATCACTTCAGAATTAGTAAAAATCTCTCAAATCTCTTCAAATTTTTTAATATTTCTTATTGAAATCCCTTAAAATTCGTTGAAATCTTTCGAAATTCCTAGAAATATCTTTAAAATCCTTAAAGTTTCACTATAATATTTAAAATCTATTAAAATTCTATGAAATCCATTACAATTTCACAAAATCTTTAACGAATCATAAAAATCTCGGGAAATCCTTTAAAATTCAATAAGGAACTTTGAAATTTTCTAAAATACATTAAAACCTCTAAATAAAAATTCTTGGAAACAAAAACCATACAAAATGCGTTAAAAATGAAAAATAATAAACATTTTTTTTTTCACGAGGAATATTTAAATTCCTTAAAATCATTTTAAAAAATTTCTTAAAATTTTTACAAACTCCTTAAAATTCTTGAAAACCTCTCGAGGTTCCATTAAATTCTACAAAAACTTTTATAAATCATAAAAATCTTGTGAGATTCTTTAAAATTTCAAGCAAATCCCTTAAAATCATTTTTAAAAAATCAAAATTTCTTAAAATTCTTACAAGCCTTTTAAAATCCTTTTTAATTCCACGAGAATATTTATAATTCCTTAAAATTTCTTAAAACTCTTCCAAGTTTCTTAAAACCCTTTATAATTCCATGAAAAACTTTTAAATCCTTTAAAATACGTAAAAATATTTTTAAATTTTGTAAAATTCCACAAAATCTTTTAAAAATTGTAAAATTCTCATGAAATCCTTTAAAATTTCACAAGGAACATTAAAATCCCTTAAAATTACTTTAAAATCAAAATTTCTTAAAATTCTCACAAGCTTTTTAAAATCCTTTCAAATTCCTTAAAATTCTTTGAAATCCCTAAACTTTCTGAAAATCTTTTAAAATTTTGTAAAATTCCACAAAATCTTTCAAATCTTTAAAATCTTTTAAATCCTTTAAAATACGTAAAAATCTCTTAAAATTTCATGAAGTCTTTTAAATTCCTAGAAACCTCTCAAAATCTTTTAAACTTATTGAAAATCTCTTGAAATCATTAGAAAGTTAGAAACCCAAAGAATTTCAAAGAACGTCCGGAAATTCTTTATAATTCTTCGAAATCCTTGGAAAGTTTCTAAAATCTGTTAAATAAACTATAAAATCTATATATGCAATTTGACAAAAATAACATAGTTAGCATAAATGTCAATTTCTATTTTCTCTGACAACTACTCGCATTTCCCTGACAAATTTTTTTTTCCTGACATTTCTCTGACTTCCCTGACTCTGAGATTCACTTTCTAAATTTTAAAATCAAGCATCATTAGAATCTCTTTATCAAAACTATAATCTTATAAAAATCTTCATGAGACCACTTGCAAGAGAAATTTATCAATTCACTCCCATTTGAGAAATCGCTGCTCGCCAATCTTGGAAATAATATGAAAAATGAACAAATCGGTAATGTTTACACAGAGAGTAGTTTTACGATCTATAAAACGGACTTACGTGGGCGGCAGTAACATGAGAGTTCAAAATTACGACTAGAGTTCGTGCAGCGGTAGATAAAGGCAAAAAAGCTAGTTTCTTTAAACCGATGAGTTCGATCGACTCACTTTTCAGCTCGGAAGCGTAAAAAACTAACCGGAAACTAAGCCATTATTTTCTATCTCATATAATTTTCTCCGTTTCTCTCTACAAAATGAAGCCTATGATTACATCTAGATATATAAAATTACTACTTTTGTTTTGGTCATTTTATACTTTTATAATCTTTACGACATTCAAGAACTGGTAAATTCAACAATTAAAAATCAATAACAACTTGCACATCGAGTCGTTGGACATTTCTCGCGTATTTTGTTACATACAGACTCGCGATAAAAAGAAATAGACGAGGGCGAGAGAGACAGAGATGAATAAAGCATAAAAAGCACAAAAAGGAAAATAAAACTTCAAAAGCTATGAAAATTGCTGGGATGGGATGAAATACTTCTCTGATATCATCGCCAGCTTTTATATAAAATCTCAGCAAGAAGCCTCCCTCCGTCAATTACAATCAGAAATGAAATCTTGAATTATTAGAAGCAAAGAATTCTCTTAAAAGCATTTTACTCTCGTCCCTATAATTTCTGAAGACTATATATTTTATCTTTTTAATAAATTATTCAAATTATTCCTCAAATTACGTAGACAAGTTTGTAACTTATAATTTTATAATTCAGGCGTTTTATAACCCTTTAATAACCTTCCTCTTTTGAATTAATTTGCGATAGTGCTAAGAATAGGGAAAGATTACAAGAAAAACTTCTGAAGAAGCATCTTAGGATATAAGTAGTAATTTTCTAGTTAAGCTTGCCTTATCCGACCTTGTCTGACGTGTGGTGCTAAATGCATTGTAATTCGCGAAAACATTATCGTACATCAACTCGCAGACAATTATTGCTGCTTATTTCGCTCGGGTATTGCTCTTTTTTTTTCTTCGGCGAAAGTAATCAGTCATGCGAACTTGCGCGGAGTATATCATAATAATTTATAATAAAAAGCTATTTACAATACGAAAAAAAATTTTTTTAATATTTTTATAATACCAGTTTTTTAATATTATAATACAACTTGATATTTATATTAAAAATTATACGCAGTAGTGTATGAATCTCAGTGGAATTAGGTATATAGAAAAAATACTAGAAAAAGATGCAGTGCGTGTCTAAATACATCTGATTGTCGAATATAAACTTTCACTTTTTCGCGCCAGCTTCTGGTAAATCACAAATGAACGTTCTTTCGATTCTTTTTATACTGGGAAGAATAAAAAAACACGTCTACTCGCTATATGTCTAAAATCGTTTTACTGCCGCCTCCACACTCTCACATGTGATTTGATTATTCAAAAAATGGATTTTCTCTTCGACCACCGCAAAGATTCAAAGAATTAAAATTCACTAAGAATGTTACACATTATTATTTAAAACTAGAAACACAATTTTAACTATAAACTGATACATTATTTACAATTTATGAAGTCATATTAGATTGTAAACATTTATGACATTGAGCTTAGAGACTTGTGCTCATTTTTTCATTTTGCTATCTGTTGTAAATGATTATCTCTTGCAAGTCACCCGCACAATATATTACGTGTCTTTCTGAAGCGAAGGTTAAGATCATATGTTAATTTCATAAAGAAATATGACGTTTTGAATGTTTAATACTAAAATTCGTTCATTTGAACGTTCAGATTTCAGAAATCACTTTCTTAATCTGAACCAGCGGAATTTCGCTGATTTTAAAAGAGGAGGAATTTTAAAAGATTTCGCAGAATTTTAATGAATTTCAAAAAATTTCACGGAATTTTAAAGGAATTAATACAAATTTAAAGGATTTTTAAGAACTTTAGGGAATTTTAAGAGATTTTAAGTGTTTTGAAATTTTGAGGAATAATATTAATAGGATTCTAAGAATTTTGAAAGATTCCAATTTCTAATAATTTTAAGGAATTTTAAGAGATTTTTCTGATTTTTAGAAGATTTTATGGAATTTTTAAGGATTTCATGGAATTTTACGAGATTTCTAATACTTCTAATGGATTTTAAAGGATATAAATAGGATTTTAATACTTAAATGTTTTAAAATTTTAAAGAATTTCAAAAAGTTTCTGGGAATTTGTCAAGGAAATTTATTGAGGGATTTCAAAAGCAGGGTGGCCAGAAGATTAAATTTTTCCATTTCCCTGATATTTCCCTGACTTTTCCCTTACTTTAAATTCCTTTAAATTTCACTATAATATTTAAAATCCCATAAAATGTCATAAATTCTTTTAAATCTATTAAAATTCTATGAAATCCTTTAAAATTCAATAAGGAACTTTGATATTCCTTAAAATACATTAAAATCTCTAATTAAAAATTCTTGCAGACAAAAGACCTCACAAAATCCTTTAAAAATTAAAAATAATCAAATTTTTTCTTTAATTACAGGAGGAATATCTAAATTCCTTAAAATCATTTTAAAAATGTCAAAATTTCTTTATATTTTTCCATAAAATTCTAGAAAGTCTTTTATAAATCATAAAAATTTTATAAGATTCTTTAAAATTTCAATCAAATCCCTAAAATCACTTTTAAAGAATATGTATTTATTAAAATCCTTACAAGCCTTTTAAAATCCTTTAAAATTCCAGGAGAATATTTAGAATCCCTGAAAATTTCGTAAAATTTGAATGGAAATTCTTTATAATCTTTCGAAATCCTTGGAAAGTTTCTAAAATCTGTTAAATAAACAATAAAATCTATATATGTAATTTGACAAAAATAACATAGTTAGCTTAAATGTCAATTTCTATTTTTCCTGACAACTACTCGAATTTCCCTGACATTTCCCTGACTTCCCTGAAATGTGACCACTCTGAAAAGATTTTTATGATTTTTAAAAGATTTTGTAGAATTTACCAGGATTTCGAAGATTTTCGTAAAATAGTTTCATTGAAAGAAAATACAACACATTTGTATTGGGCACAATTTCACTGAAAGTGAGCTTGTCACAAAGTCAGATGAATGATGAATCATTGTTAAGCTTGTCATCTGTATTCAAACCAAACACGGTTTCTGTTTTCACGGCGTGAAAACAGAAAAATTCATATCGCGATAAGGACGGTGCGAGGAAATACATCATTTGGAAATAGCAGTGAAAATCTTCTCATCAGTTTAAAGCAAAAATTATTGGCTGATATCATACAGTGCCAGCTGCACAATGACTTAGTCAATAATTTTCGTAAAAAATGTATGCTAGATACTAATTCACTATATGTAAATCCACCCTACAAATTCTACCATAATGAGTGACGCTTTGGCAGTTATAAATTACCCCTATCATACCTAATTATTGCAATTTATCTCGCGCTGCAAATTCAAAGCTATATACTCAGTGAGACACAAGCTTCTTTTAAGATATCACAATCAAACGAATTGAATCATTGAAGATTGATAACAAAAAAGTGTAGGAATGCCTGCTGAGATAAAACATAAAAAAAACAAAAGTTATAAAAAGTTATGACCTGAGAGATTATTTCTATCAAAAGCTTTGTAGTAGATTTAAAATTCAATTGATGAATTAGTTTATCTACTACATAAGTACTTTGTCAAACCCTTATGACTCTTTGAGACTTTTGAGGAGACTTTACTTTGTATCAAGTTCGTCTTAGCTAGACTGCAAAATATTTCAAGAAAGCGTGACCTGAATAAAATAAAGTGTCGAATTATCTCGAGTTGATATAGCCTTTATCTCCATCTGTAGAGTCAAAATAAAATATAGAGGATGCTTTCGAAAAGAAAGGTTAAAGTTCAGCATGTTAAGGTACATTTATTACTAATAATTAATAATCATTTTCTCAAGACTTGAAAACGAAGGAGCAAAATTTCGAATATGGCCTAGAAACTGACCTGAAAGTGCGTACTTGCATACCGTTTTCGATCCCGTTATATTTTTCATTGTCCTCGAGAGGAACCGATAAAGCGAGCCTGAAACTGACGAGACCGTCGTAAGGTCCGAAAGTAACATTAAGAAGGGCAGCTGCTTCAAGTCTTTTGTCTTTCCACTCTCTAAATCCGCGTACTTGCTTGAGATTCAGGTACTTCCATAAAATCTTCTATTTTCTCAAATTTTCAGGAAGAGGCTGCTTTGTAGCATTATACCTAACTTATACACCCAAAAAGATCTCTTAAGTCAAAATTCAAAGAAGAATTTTAACTAGCATGATCCTCACGCTCAGCACGAAATTAACTTCTCGTTTTTGCACTCCTTTTGTTAAAAAGGTTTAGAGGATTCTAAACAATTTCAATTCAAAGGATTTTAAAATATTTTAAAAGATTTAAAAATATGCAAAATAATTCAGAATTTAAAAATTTTGAAACATATAAAAACTTGTAATTCCTTGTCTAATTTCAGAAGTCTCAATAAGTTTCATAAATTCTTTAAAATCCAATGAAATTTCGTAAAATCTCTTAAATCGCTTAAAATTAATTAATACCCTATAAAATATCGTATAATCCTTTACAATTACTTACAATACCACAAAATATCACCAAATTCCTTAAAATTTCTCAAAATCCCAAAAAATCTCATTAATTCCCTTAAAATACCTGAAAACCCAATGAAATTTCGTAAAATCCCTTGAAATCCCTTAAAAGTTCCTAAAATCACTTAATTTCTCGTTTTTGCACTCATTTTTTAAAAAAGATATAGAGGATTCTAAACAATTTCAAATCAAAGGATTTTAAAACATTTTAATGGATTTCAAAATATGCAAAATAATTCAGAATTTAAAAATCTTGAAACATATAAAAACTTGTAATTCCTTGTCTAATTTCAGAAATCTCAATAAGTTTTATAAATTCTTTAAAATCCAACGAAATTTCGTAAAATCCCTTGAATCGCTTAAAATTAATTAATATCCCATAAAGTATTGTAAAATCATTTACAATTACTTATACAATCCCACAAAATATCGTCAAATTCCTTAAAATTTCTCCAAATCCAAAAAAATCTCATTAATTCCCTTGAAATTTCTGAAAATCCCAATAAATTCTGTAAAATCCTTTTAAATTCTTGAAAATCAAATTAAATTTCATAAAATCATAAATTTGTAATTCGATAAATCTTACAATCTGAATCTTAAAATCATAAAATCTTATAATCGTAAATTCGGAAATCCCTTAAGGGTGCTGGAGCGAAGTTCTAATCTAAAAATTTGATTTCTTCATTTTACTCAACAAATACTAAATTGGGAATTTTTTCCTTCTATAGAATTAATCAATTTTTAACTAAAATTATGCGTACAGAGCAAGAAAATACCTAATTCAAATATTTTTTAAGTAAAATGAAAATATTCAATTTTGAAGTTAGATTTTGAATTCTTCGTTTTGTGTCAAAAGTACTGAAATTAAATATTTTTTCGCTCTGTATGCAGTCTTATATTTGAAAAAAGATTAGCGCTACAGAGCGAAAAAATATTTATCTATAATTTTTGTTGAGTAAAATGGAGAATGGAATTTTGAGCTTAACACTTGGGTCCAACGCCCTTAAGAGTCTTTAAAATTACATAATATTCCGTTAAATATCGTCAAATTTCTTAAAATTACTTAAGGGCATGTGATAATTATAAGAGCAAATTTAATTTCTCCAACTTTAGAGATAATAAATAGTTTTTGCTAAAAATAGACCATTTACCTCCTTTTCATACATATTTTTCACAAATGGCCTCGTTTTAGCAAAAATATTTATTATTGCGAGCGTAAAATTTGAAAAACCAAATTTTTCTTATGGTAAAGTATCACACACCCTTGAAATCCCATAAAATCCCATGAAATCTCGTTAAATATTTTTAAATTCCTGAAAATCCAATGAAATCTAGCCAAATCATTTTAAACCTTATAGATTCTACAAAACCACATGAATGAATTAAAGAAATGTTTCTTTGACCGTAAATCAATATTACAATTTCTTTAATTCAAAGAAAGTTTTTTTAATTCAAGAATTTGGAACTCATCCTACTTCATCCCTTAAAATTTTTAAAATTCACTAAAATTAGACTAATTCATTGGGGTAAAATGTTATAGCTGATAATATGCCTTCTCAGGACTAAAAGACACCCCAAAAATTTTTATCCCCCTAATTCATTTGGAACTCACCCCATATCATCCCTTAGCCCGAAAAAATTCATAAAAAATTTCCTAATTCGTTAAGTCAAAATTTTCTTGCTGATAATAAAAAAAAAGGCACCCAAAGAAGTTTCATCCCTCCCAACTCATTTGGAACTCATCCCGTCATATTCACCAAACACTTTTTGGTTTAAGGGATGACATGGGGGTGAGTTCCAAATGAATAAGGGGGATGAAAGTTTTTGAAGTGTCTTTTGGCATTGACAAGACTTATTATCAGCAAAAAAATTTTGACCCAACGAATTAGGGTAATTTTGGTGAATTTTTTTTTAATTTTAAGGGATGAAGTACTGTGGTTTTGGAGTTGGGGGGGGGGGGGGGGGGTGAAACTTGGTAGGTCATTTACTGGGTTGTATATAAAACTACTTTCCATCATAAAATTTTGAATCTTGCATATTAAAAAAAAATGTTTATTTTCGTTTGTCGTAAACGTTGCAAACTTCAGTCTCATTTTATCTCAATTCATTCAAGGACGTTGACAGCATCTTATTTCAGAAGATCAAATCGTACTGTGAAAATTGAAAGCGTTCTAGTTTAAAAGCCGTAGCATAGAAATTGAAACTATTGTATATGTACTCTCGAAAGCTGTGAATAATCAAGTTTAAAAAAACTGCATTCAAAATAAACTGAAAGCTAGAAGAATACCAATTATTTTCACTTTGAGTTTCTGAACTGCCTAACTCGGGTCTTTTTCGGGGAATATGTTAAACAACAAAAAGTGATAGTGAAAGTGTTGAAGGAAACTGAGCTGGATGCTCGCGTGGAGACGTTATATGTATAATGCATAGATGTATGTAGATAGAAGAGGAGTGCCACTTCTAGTATTACTGCAATGTCGAAACTGAACTCTTTAAAACGGAAATCACAGTACATTCACAAAAGACAGGTTGCAATTGCAGTGGGTGCTGCACACTCTCATGTTATGTCGCTTCCGAAGGCAGCAAACTGCATAATTCAGGTTCTCTCTATAGCAAACAAGAAAATAATACTTTATAATTGGAAACCTCGCTTTTAATAGATCTAAAACTAGCTTCCACTCTAAAATAACCAATTCCCATTTCCCAATTCATTATAGATTTATACGAGAGATATCAATCCAATTTTGACGTTTGAATCGAAAATTTCTCTGTAAACTGTAGATAGTGGAAACATAGACATCACAATGGAGTGATGCAACAACTGCAAATAAACTGGAGTCTTGAACCAGTGATCCATTGATTTGACATTGAATATTGAAACCGACTGGCGCACGCTTCGCTTGGAAATCGTCGACGCACGTATACATATATTGCATTTGTAAATCGATTATTCCAATTTTTTTCAGAGTGTACGAAGCCTTCAGACACGAAAATGAGACCACAATATTTTGCGAATACGTCGCCTTTCACTGAGCCTTTGTTACACGACCTTTGCTCAAAGAAAGGTGCATACATAATAATACTTTGGACGTTTATGGCCTTCCGTTCTCAGGATGCTTATAATGTTCATCCGCTTCGGGCTATCTCGTGATAAAATAATATCCACGGTTTTCGATTTCCTTTTATTACAGACAATTGTTTTGTCCTAAATTTCTTGAAAGAGCAATCCTTGATTCCCTGGAAGCTATGAAAAGATTCATGTAATTTACAATTTTTGTTCAGGAAAAATTGCAACTTCAGAGAATAAACGAAGCATAAATAAAAAAAAAAAAGAAAAAAAAAGAAAGAAAAATCGCTAATTAAACTTTCTAAGATAAGGAATCCTAATATACCTTGTAGGAGGCAGCATTAAATTAATAAAGGACTTTTTTCTTTGTTTAAAACGAAGAAGTTAATATGCCAGCAAATTTTCATTACCCCGTTTACGATCAAATAAGAAGATGAGAATCTTAGGAACTTGTTTAGTGTTTACGAGCTAGCTAAAAACTAAAAAGGGTTAATGTCGGTCGCTGTACTTGTACTAGTTGTACTAAAACCGCGTGCACTCAATGACTTTGACCGACTGGAGTGAACTTTATTTAATTAAATTCGCGGCTCCTTGATTTGATTACCAGACGTTGAACACTTACATTAGGGGCATATCCATACGCTAATGTGTTACGCTTCGTTAAAATGGATCACGATTCATCGCTTAAGAGTCAGCAAAGACTCCGTAAAGTACTCTAATGCAGGCATAATTATAATATAATTTTATGACATATAATATTGATGAAAGCATGTCCAGAAATTAGAAACAGGTTAAACGACGTTTGATAATAATTGTTGAGGAAGCGACTTCAGCTAAATGAATTTTATCTTTTCGAGATAATATTATCATACATCAAATCATATTTCTTTGATACATATTACATATGTATGTTAATTACTGTAAATCGTGTAAGTTGCTTTAACCATGACTTAGTATAAGAGATTTCAAACTTTGTAATTTATCATTTGAATCGCTCAAAATAGTGGAATAAGATTAATAACGACATAAAAGCAAAGCAAAATCATGACTTGATGACATGCGAATGTTATCTCAAAAATGATTCGTCAGGTCGTTCATAATTATTTACGGAGCTGGCTGTAAAATTGAATGCACTGCTAACGAGGGTACTAGACTTAACTCTAACCACTTTTGAATTTTTAATCGCAAATACGAGCCAACTCCCGAGTTTCTCTCGTACTTTTGGAAATGTATTTAATGATATATAAAACCGGCCTTAATGAACTCGTATGCTTTTGCGTGAGCTAGAGTGAAGGTTTGAAGTTGATATTAACTCCGGAAATTAAATATCTACTCGAAGAAAAGTTCAGATCCTATATAATCTCAAAATTAAATTTTTTCGTGTTACGTAACATAAGTATTAAAATCAAATATTTTCTCGCTCTGTAGAAGACGTATTCTTTTTTTAAATAAAAATAAAGAGTGACTGAAGAGCCAGAAAATATTTAATACATGTGTATTGTGTATATTAACAATTCAAGAGGGTTAAAGGAATTTTAAGGGATTTGAAGTATTTTCAAGTAATTTTTATGAAATTCAAAAGAATTTAAGGATTTTTAAATAATTTCGTAGAATTTTAAGGGAGTTCGAAGGTTTGCGTGAAATTTTGAGGAATTTTAAGAGGTTTCTAGAAAGTTTAAGAGATTTTAACTAATTGTAAGGAAGTTTGACGATTTTTAAGTAATTTTAAGATAACTCAAAATATTTTTATGATTTTGAAAAGATTTTGTGAAGTGTTAAAGGATTGCATGGAATTTGAGGAGACTTCTAATAATTTTAATGAATTTTAAAGGATATAAAGGAAATATTATTGTAGAATTTTAAGGAATTTCAAGAAGTTTCTAGGAATTTTAGAGATTTTTACGAAATTTAACGGATTTCAACAGGTTTTTTTTTATGACTTTTAAAATATATATTTTTATTTTTCGGCAAATTCAAACTTTATAAAATATTTTATAAAGTTTGAATTTGCCGAAAAATTTTAAAGAATTTCAAGAGATTTTTCTGATTTTTAAAAGATTTTTTGACTTTTTTTTTAAGATTTCATCGAACTTTATGAGATTTCGAATAATTAACAGGGATTTTAATAGATTTTTATTACTTTTAAAATATTTTATGGAGTTTGAATTTGTGGAAAATTTTTTTAGGTATTTCAAGAGATTTTTCTAATTTTTAAAAGATTTTATGGAATTTTTTAAGATTCCTCGTAAATTTATGAGAATTTCGCTGTTTCAAATTTAGAGAAGGAATTTTAAGGATTTTAAAAGATTGCAACAAATTTTAAGCGATTTCTAATGTTTTCGTGAAATTTCAAGGAATTTTAAGAGAACTCAAGAGATTTTTATGATTTAAAAAAGATTTTATGGAATTTTTAAAGATTTCATGGAATTTTATAATATTTCTAATAATTTTAATGTATTTTAAAGAATATAAAGGTATTTTAATTTTTATCATAGAATTTTAAAGAATTTCAAGAAGTTTCTGGGAATTTTAAAAGATTTTCAGGAATTTTAAGCAATTTCGAAGGTTTTCCTGAAATTTTAAGAGATTAAAAAGGTTTTTGGGATTTTAAGGGATTTTTTCATGGAATGTCCAGGAATTTTAAGAGAATTCAAGAGATTTTAATGTTTTTTAAAAGACTGGCTCTTTTAATTATTTTATTAAATGTTACGAAATTTCTAATAATTTTAAAGGATTTCAAGAGATTTTTCTAATTTTTAAAAGATTTTGTAAAATTTTTAAGGATTTCATGGAATTTAAGGAATTTTCTAATGATTTTAAGAGATCTTAAATGTTAAAAAACTCTTCAGGATGTTTCAAAGAATTTTTAGAGAAATTTTCTCGAATTTTAAGAGATTAATTATTTTGAAGGTTTTTGTGAATTTTTAAAGATTTTCAAAAGATTTCTATAGGAATTTAAAGAAGTTTTAACGAATTTTAAAGAATTTTGAAGTTTTTCGTGAAATTTTAAGGAACGAGAGTAAATCAACACACGCGCGATTATTTTGTTTTCCTTCTTAAAATATCAAATTGTTAAGAAACCAATCAGGTTTGCAGCAACAATTTATCACACCACTTTTTTAAGATAGGAGGATTTTGTAGAATTTTTAAAGATTTTCATAGATTTTTTTTTGAAAATTTCTAAGAATTTTGAGATATTTTCACGAATTTCAAGCGATTTAATATTTTTAAGATTTTTGTGTAATATTAAGTGATTTCAAGACGTTTCTAAGAATTTTAAAAGATTTTAAGTTTTTGTAAAAATTTTAAGTTTTTGTAAAATTTTAAGAGACCAACAAATCAAAAAGGGCGCGATTATTTTGTTTTTGTTTTTAAAACATCAAGTCATTAAAAAACCAATCAAATTTGCAACAACAATATATGCGAGATTTTTCAGACATTTCGTTACACCACTTTTTTTTACAGAGGATACTTTCTGCATAAAGCGAAGAGTACGTTCGAAATCAAACTATGAAATCTCATCGTTTCAGTTCAAGTAAATAAAAAATATTAAAAGTATATACCCAGTTTATTGATCTATAAATAGTCATTTAAAGGAGATGTTTTATCATTAAATTTTCAAGTAATGCGGAGGTGTGAATGTTAACACGTGGCGTCATTGAAAGTTTTCGATCAGTGACACTTCCATATAGAAAGGAAGGAAAATCAAGTGCACGTAAAAGGTGTCGATGTCGTCATTCAGATCGGATGTCGTCACACATCACTCCTGAACTCCGTTTTTTTTTCATTCGAAAGAGATTCGATCCGAGGAGAATTTCGAGCAATTGGCGACTGATCGGATTGATTATTGGCCTGATTGCGAGATTGCCGCCTAATAAGAGAAAATCCAGCAAAGATCAGTCTATTTTCAGCAACCAAAAGCAAAACAGGACAACTGGTGAAGAAATCAAAAGGAAAAAGTACGTCTCTGGCGAAAGTTGCAGCATCATGATAAACTCCATTTAGACTGAATTTATTTTTAAACTGTGCTACTAAGTAAGCAAAATAATTCAAAAGGTTGACAAATTAGTGAAAAATTTAAATTTCCCAAGCAATTAGACAAATATTGGAAACCTATTGCAGTGAATGAAAACATCTGTCGTTTGTCATATCATTTGCACGTTTATGTTTGTTCGTGACATGTGCGTAATGCATCGAGTGATCCTCTCGAATTATTCAATGAATTTTAATTCCTATTGTGTACCGATCGACACGGCAAACCGGAAGTGGAACAAACAAAAGAATTTTACATGTTCACTGAATGTATACAACTCAACAAACAACACTCTACATATTTTTAAATTCATATTTCAAAGATATGCATTTATACACCCAGTTTTATACTACAAATTTATTTTGCTTGCTTCATTGTACCTACTAAAAATCATATATTAAAGAGCTTGATCAGTTTGATTTCAAGTAGAGTGTATAATACTGTATAATCTTTAAATCGAATCTTCACGAGTTCGGAACAACATCGAAATTGATTTTTATATGAAAATTATGCGTGCTGTAAGCGGGCTTTTTATTACCATAATTACTGTAGTCGACATGTGTATAGTAATTTCATACGACGTTGAATTACTGTAATTTTGATTTGTAGTCCACTGAAAACGATGTTATCACAACATCGCTTTCAATCAATAATAAACTTTTTAAATTACAATTCAGTGCTTTCAGATCGAGCTAGAAATTTACCTCCTCCACATTCTCTTTTTTATAGAAAAAAAGCAATTCAGTATTACAAAGTATTTCAGTATTACAATAATTTCAACTATTATGTACTTGAAATAACTGTAAATTCCAGCAAAAATACAATAACCATTCAAAACATTCAAAAAAGAATGTAACTGAAGAAAAATAGACTTGGCAAGAAAACAAAATTGTGTTAAATTGTCTATTGTTAAAAATAGAAGCAACAGAGACTTCAATTTCGCCTAGCAAAAACAATGCAAAAAACAACAGATGAGCAAATGACGAGTAGAATGTAGAGCATGTGAGCACACATTGAAAGAAACTAATACAACAAAACAATGACCGGATCAAGAGTCTCTTTATAGAGCTGCAAATAAACAAAACCGGAATAATTCTCTCAATTCTATCCTAAAAAATTGTCATCCTCTGCGTTCTTCCCCTTATAAGGATAAATCATATATATAAATATCAATCAAGAATGCAAATACATCCAAACGCGAATTTCCTAACCTCTAACCCAATTAAAAATGCAAACGTATGACGCGTACAGGTGAAGCGATCACATATTATCTGCACCTGGATGAGTCATTTTGGCCTGCTTTAGCTTAATTACTTTTTATCTTACCAAAATCGTTATCTCTTTCGCTGGGATCCTATTGAAAACAAGTGGCCCACGTGATATCAACTTCAATGAAAGCAACTCTCGAAGATAATAAATACACTCCAATTCCTCTGATTTTCCGTTGTGAAGCACTCACAAGCACTTTGGTTAAATTAGAGCTTTCAATTCCGTTTGGAGTTGTATGGTTCCTGTTTTCCACTCACTTGTCGATTGTTGATCAACTTAAACTGGCACTTTTATTTTTGAGGAGGTTACCATGTAAACTTTTGAGTGCTTTTGCACTATTTTACACGGCGAAACCGGCGAGGAAACAACGCATAACTACGAAAAAGTTTCGTCGAGTGAGCCCGAGCTGCAATGACTGCAGAGCCCAAACACGAGCGTGAGCAGCACAAGAACTAAATATCGAAACCACGAACACGAAGAGTTGTTGTGTGGGTGGTACGGAGGGGGAAATAACAGTGCCTTTGGAAGGGGTTGTGGGGGATACTCAAGATAGTGGGGATGAATAATATACAGGAAAGGAAGAAACCGTCGAAACCACGGCGACGGCCACGGGTTCTCACTTCTCATTGTAAAGAGATTTCTTACGAATTCTAAATTGAGAAAAATTTACAATAATTCAAATGATTTCAAGAGAATTGAGAATAATTTAAAGAAATTGTAAATAATTCAAAAAAATTTTCTGTCCATTTGATTGTAAAATCTGAACTATAAATTCACGATTTGAAAAAGCGCGCCAGACCGGATGTCCTTTGCCGATTGCCCGTTCGCAAATGCCGGCCGGCATTGAGTAAGTTGGCAACACTGTATCTCACGATTTTCTAAGTTTGTTTACGTTTGGGAACAAAGGAAACAAAGTAACAAAGCAAATCGCACTTTCACAAGAGTTCTCTTTTTAAAAAGTGATTTAAGCAAAATGAGTGAGGCACAGGATACTCAAAAATTCTCTGAATCTGAACCCACGCTAGATCCTCGCAAATGGAATTATTTAGATGACCAAGAAGGCCAAGAAGGAAATTTCTACTATGCGAACGCGTGCCACGTGTGTCATGTCTTTGACAACAAAGGGAAATTGTTTAAAAGATGCAATAAATGCAATTTGGTTTCTTATTGTAGTTCAAGCCACCAAAAGCTTGATTCGGATAAACACATGGATTTATGTAAAGCCATCTATGACGTGAAGGAGGATTTGAAACAGGATTACGTATTTAATTCATTGAAGGCCAGCAACGACCCTAATAAACCGATCTCTACGCTCGTGATCGAGGCAAGAGCTCGAGTTGAGTTTAAGGTAATTTTTATTGTAATTTGTTAAAAAATCTTTATAGTTAGTATAATTTTTTAATTTTGATCATGTTGAGTTTATCACGAGTTTCAATTTAAGCAAATTTTTATACTGATTTTTAGATTCTTGTCAGAGAAAGTATTAATTTTGTTTTGTCTAATTTTTTTTACTTTTCGAATTTTTATTTAGAGGGTTTTTTTATGTTAAGAAATATTTTTGGTGTCATTAAAAAATATTTATCCTTATAAAAGTGTTATAAAATGTCAATGCGGCTAATTTAAGATCTAAAAATATCTTCATGTCTTTTACTTGCAACTAAATGTTTTTTAAATCAAAGTAACAATAACTTTTTTTTGTAGGCAAGTTTGATGGCGCTTACTGCTAAAAAAATGAAGAGAGAATTCTACCCATCCGAATTACAAATGTTCAACCATCCAAGAGTGTGCTGTGTCTGCTTTGAATGCAATCCTGCATTTCTTACGAATTGTCCAAAGTGCCCACAGGCTACTTTCTGCAAGGAACACTTGAATAATTCCGATCATCAAGAGATTTGTCCTAAATTACTGAATGCATTCACTATTGAGAGTAATACGAACAAGCTTGAAGAAATTATTGAAAATGTAAAAGAAGTGAAGATTGATCTTCAAAATGAAGCAACCAAGCTACCCAGCTCCATTCAAGAATTTATAGAAACCTACGTTCAAGAATCGGAAATAGTTAATCCGGAAACAGAGGAGCAATCGGCAATTAAAATTTCTATAATTTCGGAGAGATTTTCAATGGCACTTTCATTGCTGTTCGCTATTGAGAAATTGAAATACACGCCTGATGGTGATAAGATGACAGTTCACTTAATCGGAGCAACTGAAGAAGATATTACAAGTTCTGACTGGGAAATTATATTGCATTGGCTTCCACAATTGTCTGAGCTTAAACTTGTTTTAATCTCACCTGATATCTTACTTGGCAAAGAACAAATATATAATGTTTGCAATCTCTGCAAAGTAAATAAGAAGAATTTGGTTGTCGAAGTCGAAACATCACTTTACGAAGAATATTTCAAGAGTGCACACTTTAAGAAGCCAGATATTATAACCGCTTTCAATGTTAGCATTTATGCTAATCCATTTTGGGATGAAGCTATAACAGTTATTAAAAGTCTTAGCTGTCCGTTTTTGCTAACATCGTACAACCAAATCGAAGCATACCGAAAGCAAGACAAAATTTCCTCAGCTATGTTTGGAACTAATATTAAATGTATCTACTTTCAACCGAATCCGTTCGCTAGCATGATTTATATGAGAAGTTTTGTGGATGAAGGCGTATGTTCAAAAAATTATTTCATGCTTCTCTACAAGAGAGCTGAAAAATTTAATGATGTCGAGATTTTGAATTGATGCAAAAATGGCTCGGTAAGAAATTTTAAAATCAGATTCAGTTTATCAACCGAAAAAAATATTGTTTAAAAGAATCAATTAGATCGTGTTTAATCAATTATTCGTATAAGGGGTACATTATTTTTCTTCATTGCATTAATTATTTTTATTTTTACAGGAAACAATATTTGCGGCATATGAGGGATTCGGATTGAAGATCGGATGTAATTTGATAGTTTGAAAATAAAAATAAAATGCATTGCATCTAAAATTTAATTCAATTTATAGTCATATGAAACTGACTCAATAAATTTAAGATATTTGGTTTTCAGATGCTTGTATATTTTTATAGCTTCCCTACTTTAGTTTTTCATATGTTAAGATCGAGAAAAAAATTACCTAATGTCATTTCTGGATAATTATACAAGGTTGTAAAATGTCAAAATATTAAAGAATTAAACTACTTGAAAGTTTGTTATTTCTTATAATACATAGAATAACATGGTTTTGTAAAAATTACCTTTGGGGACGTTCAAGTATTACCAAAGTATTACCAAACGCACTTTGGGGGGGGGGGGGTCCTCCAAATGTTATTGTGCGTTGTTCAGAATTCAAAGTCGATCTTACGTATAACGTTCTCTTCATGAACTTAAAATCCGCGTATTCTTCAAAATTTTGATTTTTTTTCTGTAATTGACAGAAGTTTTGAGTTCATTTGATAATCATCTAGATGTCATAATATACATTTTGCACATATAAATAACAAAAATTTTGTAATTCTCAAAATTGCGTAAACTAATGGGAGGGGGGGTAATACGTGCGTTACACGACGTTATTAAAGGGGGGGGGGACGGTCTAAAATCACCAAAAGTGCGTTACGTATAATGTTTGAATGGCCCAATGTTCTTATTTTGGAATTTGAATTTTCCGCTTTTAGAAAGTGACATCTACAACTGTTGGTTGAACTGCGAAAATTCTAATGGCCGATTCAACCACTTCCGCCACTTCCGCTTTGTTTCTTTCTTTATAAGTGATAAGAATTTCTGGTGGACGTTTCTTTTTCTGGTCCGTAATTTTAACGTGTGTATGCGTTTATTTGAAAGTTTGCAAAGAGAATAAAACTAGTAGAAAAAATGTCCAATCTTACTGAGCGTTGTGAGCAGGTTGGCTATCTACCACAGGAACTGATGACTTATGTGTTTAAATCGTATAATTTCTACGCAAATGTTTGCCACTTGTGTCCTCCGTCGAGCGAGGATTATGAAACTGATCTTCGTAATTACAATATTCGATGTGACAAATGCAATATGATAACTTATTGCCGCGCGTTTCATAAAGAAAAACACTGGAAACAGCACCAAGATTTGTGTAGAGTGATTCAGCATTTATTAAAAAAAGAGGGATCCACAAACTTGTTTGGTTTCATGCAGAAGATAGAAGATCCAGATGAACGACTGAACGAGAAATATAATTTAATATCAAAAGTGGAGCAAAGATTGAAACGAAAATTATATGATGATGAAAAACAAATGTTCCTGTTTCCGAGGGTCTGTAGTTCCTGTTTTGAAAGTGACCCAGATTCACTTGTAAACTGTAAATACTGCCCCCAAGTGAGCTTTTGTAAAAATCACGCAAGGGCTATAGCTATACACGAGAAAATGACCTGCATCGATTTCCGACTTTGCTACAATCTGGATTACGCAATCCAGCTTGAAGCAAAGCTTATTAATGAAAGCAAAGAAGAGGTAGATAAAAGATACGATATTTATTGTATTAACGCAAAAAGTTTCCCGTTCTTATTTCCTAAACCAGAGATTTTCGAGCCACTAGAAGATATGCACGCATTCGTAGCATATGTTGAACAAGCAAAAACACGGATTATGAACATTTTTGATGACAAATTTTGGCGCTGTATGTGCTCGAAACTTTACACCAACGCACTGACGCTGATTTACGTGATCAAACAATTGGAACTTGAAGTCAAATCCGGGTTGATTATCCATATAATAGGTTAGTAATATTCTTTATAAATATTTCATACAAAGCATTTTTTATTAGATTATGTCATATAGAAATTATTTATTTCCTTTAAGGGCGTTGGACTCAAGTGTTAAACTCAAAATTCTATTTTCCATTTTACTCAACGAAAATTATAGATAAATATTTTTTCGCTCTGTAACGCTAATCTTTTTTCAAATATAAGACTGCATACAGAGCGAAAAAATATTTAATTTCGATACTTTTTGCATAAAACGAAGAATTCAAAATTTAACTTCAAAATTGAATATTTTCATTTCACTTAAAAAATATTTGAATTAGACATTTTCTCGCTCTGTACGCATAATTGTAGTTAAAAACTGATTAATTCTACAGAGGGAAAAAATTCTAAATTTAATATTTGTTGAGTAAAATGAAGAAATCGAATTTTTAGATTTTGTGTATATATAAGGACATGTATAAAGTCACGTCTAATAAACATTCTTTGCTACATAAGCCATTTATACCTCCGTCTGTACGAATCGATGGTAAATGACATTGTTTTAGCATAAAATATTTATTATTGCGAGTTTAAATCTGGGAAACTAAATTTATTCTTATAAGAACATATGGTAAATATATGGTAAATAACAAATATGGTAAATATGGTAAATAATAAATCTATGGTAAATAATAAGGGTACTGTTGCAGCCAAGCTCTAATATAAAAATTCGATTTCTTCATTTCACTCAACAAATATTAAATTTGAAATTTTTTCCCTCTGTACAATTAATCAATTTTTAACTAGAATTGTGCATACAGAGCTAGAAAATATATAATTCAAATATTTATTAAGTAAAATGAAAATATTCAATTTTGAAGTTAGATTTTTAATTCTTCGTTTTATGCAAAAAGTATCGAAGTTAAATATTTTTTCGCTCTGTGTACAATCTCATATTGGAGAAATGATTAGCGCTACAGAGCGAAAAAATATTTATATATAATTTTCGTTGAGTAAAATGGAGAATGAAATTTTGAGCTTAACACTTGGGTCCACATGTCCTTAAATTGTCCTGTTTGTCATTACCTTATTTTACTTCATGTAAAAATTACTTGATCATGGCCGTATGTGCCAAAGCTTTTCGTTAATCAGGCACAAAAGCCAATGTACCAATTGTTACATACCTAATAACTAACAGCTAGCTAAATCCTTTTCACGGTCTTATTTTTTTGTATCCAGGACGCCTTGTTTCCTTATTTTTACTATTCTTATTATTACGCTTCTCTATAATTAATTTACTAGTTTTATTCTCATTGCAAATTGCAAAACACCAGTATATTTCTTACATTCATTAGTAGATTGCAGCTTTTGCGCAATTTATTTTTCTATATATCCATATGCGAAACGCAAAATTGTCTGATTTACTTTATTTGTTTAATTTAATTTATTTTGTTTACCTTATTGTTTAAATAAAGTTCATTTCCTTTTTGGAACAATTGAATAAAAATATCATTAATCGTGAATAATAAGAAGCTATACTTTAATCTTCTATTTACAGGTCATCAAGAATCAAGAAGAAAAGATTTCGCGGTCCATGAATTGCTCCTGCATTGTTTTCCACAACTGAAATTTCTCAAGATCGTCGCCGTCGGAGAAGAGTTGGAGCAGAATGATTTAAGAATTACACGTATATGTGGAATATGCGATAAATGTATAAGAGAAAACAAGACCTTCATCGTTGAAAGTATCAAAATGCCATATGCGTCTTACTTTATAAACCCAGGTTTTGATATCCCGCACCTCATCATCACTTATGATTTTGGGGATTGTGAAGTGCACATGTGGGATGAATCTCTCTCTATAATCATGGAGAAGATCCAGGCTCCGTTTGTCATGACCACCTGTACAGAATTAAGAGCCCTAAAACAGTACAATATAATAACTGAACGTTTTGGACATCTCATACGCGAGTCGTATTGCAAATTTAATTGGTTTCCTTCATTGAGACCCTATCGAGATATTCGGGAAGATAAATTAAAATTTGCAAATAATTACTACGCCGTCTTCATTCTACACAAAGCGGGAACAGATAAACAGACCAAATTGCTCTCAGGCGATTCTCCGAATTCGTCGGATTCAGTCAAGAACATCGAACAGTCTCGAGAAAGCAAACCTGGCAATAAGGATACTGGCGAGAAGTCGAAGAACAAAAATATGAAAAAAGCAAACCAGGCTTCGAATCCCGCTGGAGAAAAAAGTTCGCTTGATAAAGAAGAGAAATTAAAGGATACTGAGAAGAAAGACGTTCCTGAAACTCCAGATTCTCAAAGTAACCCAACAGAGATGTCCAAAGAATTATTGGATGATCATATTGTGGATCCGCCTAGTCAAAATCAAGAAACCGATAAGAAGAAAGAAGATGACTTAGTTAATAAGGGAGAATCAGGAGCTAAAGATCCTTCATCTGATAAAGGAACTGAAGGAACGAGTGAAAAATCAAGTATCGAAGAGCAGCATTCGAATCCGGAAAATGAGAAGAAAGAAGCTAAACCTAATATTGAAAGTTATCCTGAAAAGTCCGAATATAGTTCAGCAGGTGACAACTCTTCACTAATAGCTTCTATAGTTGATGAGAATTCTTCGTCTTCAGAACAAAATGTCTCGAAAAATAAAGAAACTCTTAAGGATCAACTTGTTGAAGGTAATAATTCTCAAACTAAGACTTCTTCTGACTCTTCAAAGCACAGTGAAGCATCCTCGGAAGCATCTGAATGTAAGGAAAAGCCAAACGATGAATCTACAGATGCTAAAAAGGCCGAAACATCTATGGCAGTAGCAGACGTAGAGGAAAAGTGTGAAAATAAAATACAAGAGCAAAAGGACGAAAGTAATAAATCAGGCGAAGAGGAAAACAAGTCTAAAAATTCAGAATCATCTAGCATACAATCACAAGCACCCCAGAAACTTCAAGAAGTTCACTCTTCAAAGCAACGTGGAGCGTCCGAAGACAAGGAAGAAACTAAGGTTGAAGCTACAGACGCTACAAAAGCCCAAACTTCCAAGTCCGATCCAAATTTCCAAAGTGAAAAGTCTGAAAATAAAGTCCAAGAGCAGACGGATGGAAGTACTGAATCAAGCAAAGAGGAAAACAAGGAATCTAAAACTGATGAATCTTCAGAACACAGTGTAGAAAAACATGAACTCGACAGCAGTCTGAAAGAAAGAAAAAGAAAGTTTTTACAACTAAAAGAAGAAAATGATCAACTTCTTATGTTGATTAATAAATTGACACGTGAATTTGAACAACTTAAAGAAAATAGTGGAACAATGGCACATGATCTTCTTGAAGAAAGTCTTGCGTTAAAGGATTGCTCGCATGATTCTTTAAAAAAACTTTCAAAAGTATTTAAGACTGATGATAGTGATGATGATTGAACCTTTTTTTGTATTATGCTTCGTTAAATTTTGCTCGTATTTCTAAATCTCAATAATAATCAAAAAATGAAATTTTTTTTTGATTATCTAAGATATTTTATTGTAATATTTTTGTTCTGTTTCGTGTAAGATGTGTTTTCTTATAGCTTAATTGTATTTCAAGCCTCGTATCAAATACCAGTTCTTTAATGTAGAAAAAAAAACTTAATACTATGATAAAATTTTTTTATGATTATGAAAATGGTTTAACTATTCAAGTAAATAAGGGATTGTGATAAAATATTGAGATTGTACGGAAAACTAAGGGATTGTGATGAAATGTTGAGATTGTACTGCAAACTATTTTTTACTGCTTCCAAACTGTAATTTAAAATTCAAATTCGAACGAATTATAGTGAGTGTTTATATGGAAGTATGGTTCGTGATAAACGCGACTTGTAGGCTTACAAAACTATTTTTTTAATGATTACTTTTACGCTATTTAAAAATAAATAAATGCATAATGTTGGTGTAATTGCAATCTATTACTTTTTTTGCTTATTCAGCATAGTTGAAAATAGGATTTGTATTTTTTATAGCATTTATGTATTGGTTCTTGCTTTAAATATAATGAATCTTTCAGGAGAAAATAAAAATTTAAAAACGAATAATTTCGTGTACCTACTTTTATAATTTTCGTAAAATTCATTTTTTTCACTATAACTTCTCAAATATTCAAAATATAAAGTTGATATAAGGTAAATGAAAATTCATTTCATCGAGACAAATCGATTGACCTATATGATTAATGCATTTCATTAAAAAAGAAGGATGTTATGGTTAATTGTATTTTCAAAAATTAATTTTCAACTATAACTTTTCAAATATAATGAAAATTTTGACCTGACGTAAGGAAAATAAATATTCTTTTTGTCTAGATGAATCGATTGACCTATATCATTAATGCATTTCATTGAGAAATAAGAAAGTTATAAAAAATTATTTTTTAAAAATTCAATTTTTCAACTATAATTTCTCAAATAATAAAAATTTAAAGCTGCTGTTAGGGAAACGAAGATTCCTTGTGTCCAGACGAATCGATTGACCTATAAGATTAATCCATTTCATTGAAAAATAAGAAAGTTATGCTTTATTGTAATTTTCGAAAAAGAGTTTTTCGAATATAACTTCTCAAATAATCAAAATTTAATCCTGACATAAAGAAAATTAAATACTTAATGCTTCCTCCATGAAGAAGCAAATCCTATTTGCTTACAGGAAGCAAAGTACTCATTGAATGAGCACAAAAGTTGATACAACTTGACAGCTAGTTTCAAATGTTAAGATCGACAAAAAATTACCTAATGTCATTTGTGGATAATAATACGAGTTTGTAAAATGTCAAAGTATGTATTAAAGAATTAAGCTACTTGAAAGTTTGTTATTTCTTATAATACATAGAATAACATGAGTTTGTAAAAATACCTGAAATTACCTTTCGGGACGTTCAAGTATTACCAAAGTATATTCAAACGCTCTTTTGGGGGGTAGGGCGTCTTCCAAATGTTATTGTACGTTGTTCAAAGTATAACGTTCTCTTCATCATCTTAATATTCGTATATTCTTGAAAATTTTGATTTTCTTCTGTAGTTGATAGAAGTTTGAGTTCATTTGATATTAATCATCTAGATGTCATAATATTCATTTTCCAGATGTAAATAACAAAAATTTGTTAATCCACAAAATTGCGTAAACTGATTGGGAGAGGGTGGGGGGTAATACGTACGTTAAACACCGTTATTAAAGAGAGGGGGTCTAAAATCACTACAAGTGCGTTACCTAAATGCTTGAAAAGGGTCCAATGTTCTTATTTTTAAATTTGAATTTCCCGCCTCTAGAAAGTGACATCTACAACTGTTGGTTGAATTGCGAAAATTCTAATGGCCGAGTCAACCACTTCCGGTTTGTTTCTTCCTTTATAAGTGATAAGAATTTCTGGACCTTTCTTTTTCTGGTCTCTAATTTGAACGTGTGTAGGTGTTTATTTGAAAGTTTGCAAAGAGGATAAAACTAGTAGAAAAAATGTCAAATCTTACTGAGGGCTATGAGAAACTTCATCGCTTTTTTCCAGAGGGGCTGAAGGATTATTGGTTTCATTCGCGTTATTTCTACCCAAATTGCTGCCACTTGTGTAGTCCAGGCAAGAATTATGATTATAATCAACTTATTCGATGTGGCAAATGCAATATGATATCTTATTGCGGCGAGTTGCATCAAAAACAACACGAGAAACAACACCAAGATTTGTGTAGAGTGATTCAGAATTTATTAGAATCCGAGGGATCCACACACTTGTTTGATTTCATACGGAACATAAAAAATCCAGATGAACGACTCAAGAAAAAATATAGTTTAATATCAACTGTAGAGGAAAGATTAAATCGGAAATTATATAATAATGAAAAACAAATGTTCCTATATCCGAGGATCTGTTTTAAGTGTTCAGAAGGTGATCCGGCTTTACTTTCCAACTGTAAATCCTGCCCCCAAGTGAGCTTTTGTAAAGAACACAAAAGTGCAGGAAAAGAGCACGAAGGGAATAATGACTGTAAAGAAATCAAATGCTGCTTTGTTCTGGATTGGCGCTTTATGCTTGATGACATATCTTACGATATTTTTGGTAACACAAAATATTTCCCGTTCTTATTTCTAAATCCAGAGACTGGCGAGCCACCAAAATCTATGATGGATTACATAACAAACTTTAAAAAAGCATTAGTTATTAACGGTTTGGATGACTTGTATTGGCACATTATGTGGTCGAAACTTTACACCAACACACTGACGCTGATAGAAGTGATCAGAAAATTGGAGCTTGAAGACAAATCCAAGTTGATTATCCATATCATAGGTTAGTAATATTCTTTAGAAGTATTTCATACACATCATTTTTTATTTGATTATGTTATAGAGAAAAAATTCTTGCATTATTAGAAGGTGGGGACTATATTTTCCTATATCCAAAAAACGTCTTGTTTTCTTATTTTTACGACTATTCTTATTATTACGCTTTTCTAATTAATTTACTAATTTCATTCTCATTGCAAATTACAAAACATCAGTATTTCTTACATTCATTAGTAGGTTGCAACTTTTGCTCAATTTCTTTTCCTATATATCCATATGCGAAAGGCAAAATTGTCTGATTTACTTTATTTGTTGTTCAATTTCATTTATTTTGTTTAGCTCATTGTTTAAATAAAGCTCATTTTCTTTTTGGAGAAATTGAATAAAAATATCATGAATCATAAATAATAAGAATCTTCTATTTACAGGTAATCAAAATTCAGGAAAAAAAGATTTCGCGATCCATGAAGTGCTCTTACATTTGAGTCCCATACTGAAAAATCTGAAGGTCGTCGCCGTCGGAGAAGAGTTGGAGCAGGATGACAAAAGAATTACACGTCACATTGGAGTATGTAAAGAATGTATTAAGGAAAACAAGACCCTCATCGTTGAAAGTATCAAAATCCCATATGCGTCTTACGTCGAAAGCACATCCTTTGCGACCCCGCACTTCATCATCACTTATAATTTTGGGGAAAGTGAAATGCATATGTGGGATGAATCTCTCTTAAATGGCATGGAGAAGATCCGGGTTCCGTTTGTCATGACCACCAGTACAAAATTAAGAGCTGAAACAGAGAACCAAGAAATTATGGAACGTTTTGGACATCTCATCAGGAAGTCGTATTTCGGGATAAATCCGTTTCCTTCAGGAAGACCCTATCGAGATGCTCGGGAAGATAAAATAAAATATGAAAATGATATGATCGTCTACTACATTTTACATCAGGTGGGAACAAATGAACAGTTGCCCTCAGGCGATTCTCAGAATTCGCCGAATACAGATGTCAACATCGAACAGTCTCTAGAAAGAAAACCTGGAAATTCGGATTCGGAAAATAAGAATTCGGAAAATGAGAAGAGAGAAACTAATAATAATATTGAAAGTTATCCTGAAAAGCACGAAAATAGTTCAGCAGGTAATAACTTTTCACAATAATAGCTACTAGAGTTGATGAGAATTCTTCGTCTTCAGAACAAAATGTCTCAAAAAATAAAGAAACTCTTAAGGATCAACCTGTTGAAGGTAATAATTCTCAAACTAAGACTTCTTCTGACTCTTTAAAGCACATAAGCATCTGAAGGTAAGGAAAAGCCAAAAGATGAATCTACGGCTGCTAGAAAGTCCGAAACATACATAGAAGTAGCAGATGCAGAGGAAAAGTGTGAAAATAAAATATAAGAGCAAAAGTTCGGAAGTAATAAATCAAGGGAAGAGAAAAACAAGTCTAAAAATTCAGAATCATCTAGCATCCAATCACAAGCACCTCAGAAACTACAGAATGTCCACTCTTCAAAGCAACATGGAGCGTCCGAAGACAAGAAAGAAACTAAGGTTGAAGCTACAGGTGCTATAAATGCTCAAACTTCCAAGTCCGATCCAAATTTCCAAAATGAAAAGTCTGAAAATAATAAATACCAGAGTACAAGGATGGAAGTAATGAATCAAGGGAAGAGAAAAACAAGGAATCTAAAACTGATGAATCTTCAGAACAAAGTGTAGAAAAAGATGAACTGGACGGCAGTCTGAAAGAAACTAAAAGAAAGATTGTACAACTAAAAGAAGAAAATGATCAACTTCTTATGATGACTAATAAATTGTCATGTGAATTCCCACAACTTAAAGAAAATAGAGAAACAATGGCACATGATCTTCTTGAAGAAAGTCTTGCGTTAAAAGATTGCTCGGATGATCCTTTAAAAAAACTTTCAAAAGCATTGAAGACTGATGATGAATGTATCTTTTTTTATATTATGCTTCGTTAAATTTAGCTCGTATTTGTTAATTTCAATAATATTAAAAAGTGAAATTTTCTGTTGATTACTTGAGATATTTTGTTGTAATGTTTTTGTTCTGTTTCATGTAAGATGTGTTTTCTTATAGTTTAATTGTATTTCAAACCTCGTATCAAATACCGGTTCTTTAATGTAGAAACAAGAACTTAATACGAGGATAAAATTTTTTTATGATTATGAAAATAGTTTAATTATTCAAGTAAATAAGGGATTGTGATAAAATATTGAGATTGCACTGAAAACTACTTTTTACTGCTTCCAAATTGTAATTTAAGATTCAAATTCGAAAAAATTATAATGAATGTTTACATGGAATTATGTTTCGTGTTAAACGACTTGTAGACTTGCAAAACTATTTTTTTTAATGGATACTTTTACGCTTTAAAAAAATGAATAAATGCAAAATGTTGGTATAATTACAATCTATTATTTTTTGTTGCTTATTCAGCGTAGTTAGAAATAAGATTTGTATTTTTTATAGTATTTATGTATTGGTTCTTGCTTTAAATATAATGAATCTTTCTAAAATTTAATTCAATTTATAGTCATGAAACTGACTCAGTAATTTCAAAATATTTGGTTTTCAGATGCTTGTATATTTTTAGAGTCTAATCTAAATCTAAAATCACCAAAAGTGCGTTATGTATATGTATAATGCTTCTTTTTTTACTGTAGTTGATAGAAGCTGGAGTTCATTTGATAATCATTATAGATGTCATAATATTCATTTTCCAGGTGTAAATAACAAAAATTTGTTAATCCACAAAATTGCGTAAACTGATTGGGAGGGGGTGGGGGGTAATACGTGTGTTACACGGCGTTATTAAAGGAGGGGGGGATCTAAAGTCACTAAAAGTGCGATAAATGCTTGAATGGCCCAATGTTCTTATTTTTGAATTTGAATTTTTCGCCTTTAGAAACTGACATCTACAAAACTGTTGGTTGAATTGCGAAAATTCTAATATGGCCGAGCCAACAACTTCCGCTTTGGTTCTTCCTTTATAAGTGATAAGAATTTCTGGACCTTTCTTTTTCTTGTCTCTAATTTGAACGTGTGTAGTCGTTTATTCGGAAGTTTGCAAAGAGGATAAAAGTAGTAGAAAAAATGTTAAATCTTACTGAGGGCTGTGAGGAGCGTGATCGCTTTTTTCCAGCGGGGCTGAAGGATTATTGGTTTCATTCGCGTTATTTCTACCCAAATTGCTGCCACTTGTGTAGTCCAGGCAAGGAATATAATTATAATCAACTTATTCGATGTGACAAATGCAATATGATATCTTATTGCGGCGAGTTGCATAAAAAACAACACGAGAAAGAACACCAAGATTTGTGTAGAGTGATTCAGAGTTTATTAGAATCCAATGGATCCACAAACTTGTTTGATTTCATGTACAAGATAAAAAGTTCAGATGAACGACTCAAGAAGAAATATAGTTTAATATCAACTGTAGAGGAAAGATTAAATCGGAAATTATATAATAATGAAAAACAAATGTTCCTACATCCGAGGATCTGCAACAAATGTTTAGAAAGTGACCCGGCTAAACTTGTCAACTGTAAATCCTGCCCTCAAGTGAGTTTTTGTGACAAACACAAAGATGAAAATGATCACAATGGACACCACTGCTTGTTGTGCAGATTTTGCTTTCTTATGGATTGGCGCTTTCTGCTTGATAATAGATACGATATTTTTATTAACACAACAAATTTCCCGTTCTTATTTCTCAATCCAGAGACTTTCGAACCACCAGAAATGATGTGTAATTTCTTTCAATACTTAGAAAAAGAAGAAACTTCGTTTAAGAAAGTTTTCAAATTCGTGTATTGGCGCAGTATGTGCTCGCAACTTTACAGCTACTCACTAACGCTGTTGCACTTGATCAAAGAATTCAATCTTGATGACCAATCCGGGTTGATTATCCATATCATAGGTTTGTAATATTCTTTGGAAGTATTTCATACAAAGCATTTTTTATTAGATTATGTCATAGAGAATTTATTTATTTCCGTTATATCGTGTAAAACTTCTTGCATTATTCGATGTGCTTTTGTTATATAAGCAGCGTTAAGCGCGGTTTAGTACTTTTGAGTACTAAACTGGGGAATATACCGTGTGCTGTTTTTCATTACCTTATCGTACTTAAGGGCGATGGACCCAAAAAATTCCATTCTCCATTTTACTCAACAAAAATTATAGATAAATATTTTTTCGCTCTGTAGCGCTAATCTTTTTTCAAATATAAGACTGCATACAGAGCGAAAAAATATTTAATTTCTATACTTTTTGCATAAACGAGAAATTCAAAATCCAACTTCAAAATTCAATATTTTCATTTTACTTAAAAAATATTTGAAATAGATACTTTCTCGCTCTGTACGCATAATAGTATTATTTTCATTGCAAATTGCAAAACATCAGTATATTTCTTACATTCATCAGTAGGTTGCAGCTTTTGCTCAATTTCTTTTCCTATATATCCATATAGGAAATATCATGAATCATAAATAATTAGAAGCTATACGTTAATCTTCTATTTACAGGTACTCAAATTTCAAGAAGAAAACATTTCGCGATCAATGAACTGCTCCTGCATTTGAGTAGCTCACTGAAAAATCTCAAGATCGTCGCCGTCGCAAAAGAGTTGGAGCAGGATGACAAAAGAATTACACGTCATATTGGATTATGCAAAAAATGTGTTGAGGAAAACAAGACCCTCATCGTTGAAAGTATCAAAGTGCCATATGCGTCTTACGTCGAAAGCAAATATTTTGCGACCCCGCACTTTATCGTCACTTATAATTTTGGGGAAACTGAAGTATTACACATGTGGGATGAATCTCTCTCAAAGATCATGAACACGATCCGGGTTCCGTTTGTTATGACCACCAGTACAATAGCAAGAGCTAAAAAAGAGAACAAAAAAATTATGGAACGTTTTGGACATCTCATTAGCAAGTCGTATGCAAAAAATAATCCGTTTCCTGAAGCAAGACCCTATCGAGATGCTCGGGAAGATATATTAAAGTATAGAAATGAAATTGTCGACTATTACATTTTACACGAGGTGGGAACAAATGAACAGTTGCCCTCAGGTGATTCTCAGGATTCGCCGAATTCAGATGTCAACATCGAACAGTCTCTAGAAAGAAACCAGGCTTCGAGTCTTGCTGGGGAAAAAAGTTCGCTTGATAAAGAAGAGGAATTAAAGGATACTAAGAAGAAAGACGTTCCTGAAACTCTAGATTCTCAAAGTAACCCAACAGAGATGTCCAAAGAATTATTGGATGATCATATTGTAGATCCTCCTAGTCAAGACCAAGAAAGCGATAAGAAGAAAGAAGATGACTTAGTTAATAAGGGAGAATCAGCAGCTAAAGTTTCTTCATCTGATAAAGGAACTGAAGGCACGAGTGAACCATCCACGGAAGCATCTGAAGGTAAGGAAAAGCCAAAGGATGAATCTACAGGTGCTAAAAAGTCCGGAACATCGATGGCAGTAACAGACGGAAGTAGTAAATCAAGTGAAGAGGAAAACAAGTCTAAAAATTCAGAATTATCTAGCATGCAAACAGAAGCACCCCAGAAACTTCAAAAAGTTCACTCTTCAAAACAACATGGAGCGTCCGAAGACAAGGAAGAAACTAAGGTTGAAGCTACAGATGCTACAAAAGCCCAAACTTCCAAGTCCGATCCAAATTTTCAAAGTGAAAAGTCTGAAAATAAAGTCCAAGAGCAGACGGATGGAAGTACTGAATCAAGCAAAGAGG
>CAJFCP010000704.1:150249-174530 GCA_904066005.1 Synergus itoensis | reverse complement strand
TTGAATTTTGTTTTTAAACTCCTCACGTGCTGTATTATTTTCAGAAATCTTAAAATTATACCACATAGAGTCTGAAATCTTATCTTTAATTTAAGCCAAGAAAACTTAAAAAATCTTCATGGGTACCCGAGATATGATTAAAAATGTTCAATCGTATCTGAGTTGAGTTTTAGTCGACGATCACCTTCAATTCGGTAAACAGAAAAACACCTTCAAATTCGGTAAACAGAAATTTCAAAACAAAGAAATACGAAAAAGCGAGCGGAAACATAGTGACTTTTGGAGCTTATAACGCTAGCACTAATTAAATGATTAAGGGGGTCCTCTAGTGTGAAAGCTGTTTTTTTAATGCTTTTTTTAATTTTGTTTGTCTAATAAACCATTGAAATAAAATAATTTATAATATGTACATCATTTTTATTCACATTTCAACATCTTCGTGATTTTTTTTGAGCCAATATATTATATATAAAAAGTGGTACAGCGTTTTTCTCGAAACACGATTTTTACAAACTGCTGCCATAAAAACTCAAAAACTAATTAACCGATTCTGCTCAAATTTATACAGTATCTTTAGTACATACATAGTTACCAGATGAACCAAAAAAAGTGCGAAAATTTGAACTTTTTTTTCTAAAGCGGAAAAAACATTATTATTTTTGGAATTTTGACTTGATTTTTGTTCCACGTAGAGCCTAAAGTCTCACAATTAAAATGATGTTTGATTTTTTGATTTCGGATAAGCAGAACGGCCGGAATCATGGCAGCAGTTGCAGCATCTTTTTTTTTATGGGGTCCTGTTGGGCGCTGTATCTCTTTTTATATGGAATATATTGGCTCAAAAAAAATCACAAAGATTGTTGAAATATGAATAAAAATGATGTACATATTATAAATTGTTTTATTTCAATAGTTTATTAGAAAAAAAAGTGTAAAAAAGCCTTTAAAAAAAGGCTTTGACACTAGAGGACCCCCTTAAACGAACTTACCTGAAGTGAAGTTCAATCTTAATTAATATGAAGTGACTCGTTCGAATAGATTAACAGTTATAGTAGTAGTCCGTCCGTTCGCTTAGAGTTTAGAGTGGTCACGGTCAAAGAAAAAAAGCCACCACCATCTCGTACTTTTCCAATTTCCTACCTCACGTCATATTTTTAGAGTATGCTTAAAATTGCTATACCTAAGGGGTGTAACTGGGAAAAAATGGAATTTATTTTAAAATTCCTTGAGTGGGATGTAATCTACTCGAATGAGGCTCTTCATATAATTTAGGTTGAACTTCGCTTCAGGTAAGTTGGTTTAAGGGTGTTGGAGCCAAGTTTTAATCTAAAAATTCTATTTCTTCATTTTACTCAACAAGTATTAAATTTTGAATTTTTTCCCTCTGTAGCATTAATCAATTTTTAACTAGAATTATGCATACGCGATAAAATATCTAATTCAAATATTTTTTATGTAAAATGAAAATATTCAATTTTGAAGCCAGATTTGGAATTCCTCGTTTTGTGCAAAAAGTATCGAAATTAAATATTTTCGTTGAGTAAAATGGAGAATGGAATTTTGAGCTTAACACTTGAGTCCAACACCCTTAATCATTTATTTATATTTCGAGCCTCGTTCTCCAGATTAAGAGATATATCGTGAATCGTGAGTAATAAGAAGCTATAATTTAATCTTCTATTTACAGGTATTAAAGATTCAAGAAGAGAAGATTTCGGGGTCCATGAATTGCTCCTGCATTTTTTTCCACAACTGAATGTTCTCAAGATCGTCACCGTCGGAAAAGAGTTGAAGCAGGATAACAAAAGAATCACACCTCATATTGGAATATGCGATAAATGTATTAGAGAAAACAAGACCCTCATCGTTGAAAGTATCAAAAAGCCATATGTCTCTTACGTCGAAAGCAAAGATTTTCAGACCCCGCACTTTATCATCGCTTATAATTTTGGAGAAAGTGAAGTACACATGTGGGAAGAATCTCTCTCAAAGATCGTGAAGAAGATCAGGGTTCCGTTTGTCATGACCACCACGACAGAATTTAGAGCTTACGCAGAGTACAAAAAAATATTAAAACGTTTTAAATCTAACATATCGTACACGGAAGATGACTGTAATATGTTTGCTTCATTGAGACCCCATCGAGATGCTTTGGAAGATTCATTAAAATATGAAAATTATTATATCTTCATCTACTCTTTCCAGCAGGTGGATTTGCCTTGTCAAAATCAAGAAAGCGATAAGAAGAAAGAAGATGACTTAGACAATGAAGAAACTGATTCATCTAAAACTGATGAATCTTCAGAACACAGCGTAGAAAAACATGAAGTCGACGGCAGTCTGAAAGAAAGAAAAAGAAAGTTTTTACAACTAAAAGAAGAAAATGATCAACTTCGTATGATGATTAATAAATTGTCATGTGAATTCCCACAACTTAAAGAAAATAGAGAAACAATGGCACATGATCTTCTTGAAGAAAGTCTTGCGTTAAAAGATTGCTCGAATGATCTTGGAAAAATGCTTTTAAAAGGATTCAATGATGAATGAATCCTTTCTTGTATTATGCGTCCTTAAATTATGCTCGTATTTCTAAATCTCATCGTCTGTATTGACCAATAAGGAATCGGGTCCTTTTAATAATAGGATATCCAATTAAGTGTTTTTGTTGGTTATCTTTTTTTTCACGTGTTTTTTCACGCGGGACCTGGGGGCAAAGCGGTATACTATTTATTTACTTATAAATAAGTAAATAAATTCCTGAGTTAAACATATTTTTTAATGTATTTTACTGTCCATACCGCTTTGCCCCGCCTCTGGGGTAAAGCGGTATGATTACACTTTTTTTTACAATAGCAATAATCGTCTATATGCATTAAAACATTTCAAAGTTAAATACCCATAAAAGCTGTATTATAGATTAAAGTAATAAGCCACTAACTCGATTGTGCGAAAAAAAAATTTTTTAGTGAAAATTTGATAATAACGTTAGGTATACCGCCTTGCCCCGGCTTCCCCTACTTAGGTAAACGACTTGTAGGCTTGCAAGACTATTTTTTTTAATGAATACTTTTACGCTTTTAAAAAAATGAATAAATGCATAATGTTCGTATAATTGCAATTTATTACTTTTTGTTTCTTATTCAGCGTAGTTAGAAATAGGATTTGTATTTTTTATAGCATTTATGTATAAATATAATGAATCTTTCAGGAGAAAATAAAAATTCAAAAATGAATAATTTACATATATTTATTTCAAGAATTTAATCAAATTACTTATCATGAGATGATTATAGTTAAACGATAAAAAGTCTCATTTTTGTTGTTACTGGTTTTGAAAATAATAGTGAAATACAAAAAAAATGTACGCAAGAAATCAAAGTATACTCATCAATTAACTATATGCATATTTTAAATTTGTATTTATGATTTTTAATTATACACACAAGCTCTTAGCTTTACTCAAGGCTTAGATTAAAATTTTCACTTTCTTTTTATAGCCAAGGCTTGTAATATTTTTGAAACTTTTTGAAAGGAGACTTTTTTGTCGATTTCTCAACTTTTTCCTAGATTAAATGAATCAATCCACTGTGGGCCTAATTTGCAAAGTAATCGAAAGTTCTTCTCTATTTCATCCGAAGATAATTTTTCATCACAGGAATATTGAACTTTTTCTACAATCACATTTAAAGCCAGTACATTCTTCTTTTCAGATAAAAAAATATTGTGAAGAAGTTTTGCTGAAGAGAGTAATCTACAATAATATTCTGCTTGCTTATTTTCTTGTTTCATCTCCATCTGTAAAAAAATATGTTTAAAACTGTATATTTGAATCACGAAAAAGGATCTTAAAAAAGGAATTAATAAAGAATTTGTTAATTCTTATTTTATTCTAATTTGCAAAATAATTACACAAAATATAAGTTAACGCTTTAAAATTGTTACAATTTTAAGGACACTATACTCACCGGTTTTGAAACAATTTCAGAAGATTCTGTTGAAGTTTTCAGATTTGTGACAGTTTTATAAAACACTCCTTTTCTTTTTCTGTAAAGAATTTTTTTACATTATAATCAGTACTGTTGAATTTGAATGTTAACATTATAATTTAACTGCTTTAACTAACATTAACTTCAAAACTGCTTCAGAATGCAGTGAAACTAGGGAAGCAGTTGAAAACTTGCTTGAATAGATAAAAAAATCTTGTGACTTGATTTTGAGACATTAAGGGCGTTGGACCCAAGTGTTAAACTCAAAATTCCATTCTCGATTTTATTCAATGAAAATTATAGGTAAATATTTTTTATACTTTTTGCATAAAACGAAGAATTAAAAATCTAACTTCAAAATTGAATATTTTTATTTTACTGAAAAAATATTTGAATTAGATATTTTCTCGCTCTGTACGCATAATTCTAGTTATAATAATTGATTAATTCTACAGAGGGAAAAAATTCCAAATTTAATATTTGTTGAGTAAAATGAAGAAATTTAAGAAGAAACAAATATAAATATGTTGTATGTGAATCTAGCAATCTTGTTTTTCTTCGTTACATTAATTATTTTGATTTTTAAATGAAACAATACTTGTGGAATATGAGCGATTCGCGTCATTCGAAATTTTTTATACGTAATATACCAGCCTTAAGGCCTGATTACACGCTTTTAGGAAAATGTTCTTCTTCTCACTCTACCATGTGACTATCCCACAAGTTTGTCTCATTCTCGCATATTTTCCGGGTAAAATGTGTGGAAAATGTGCGAATGAGACAAATTTATGGGATAGTCATATGGTTGAGTGAGAAGAAGAACATTTTCCTAAAAGCGTGTAATCAGGCCTTTACATATGCCTCTCACTCATTCTCGTTTGTTTCAAATTTGAGGAAGTGAGATGCGAATATGAAAAATATTAAGGCGTACATGACGAAAACTGTAAATGATTTTCTACTTATGTAAATTACGTATTTTACGCTGAAAACCCCCCACTCCATATGAATTTGGTACATATTTTCAGGTATTTTCTACGTAAAATACTTAGTAAATTACTGTAAATAACCATGTAATTTACCTTAGGTATTTTACTTATCCAACCGTGTTAAGAATTTCTGGATCTTTCTTTTTCTGGCCCGTTATTTTTCTTGAAGTTTGCAAAGAGGATAAAACTATACATAGTAGAAAAAATGTCAAATCTTACTGAGGGCTGTGAGAATAAGCTTGATCGCTTTTTCCCAGCGGGACTGAAGGATTATTGGTTTCATTCGCGTTATTTCTACCCAAATTGCTGCCACTTGTGTAGTCCGGGCAAGAATTGTGATTATAATCAACTTATTCGATGTGACAAATGCAATATGATATCTTATTGCGGCGAGTTGCATAAAAAACAACACGAGAAACAACACCAAGATTTGTGTAGAGTGATTCAGGGTTTATTAGAATCCAGTGGATCCACACACTTGTTTGATTTCATGCAGAAGGAAAAAAATCCACCTGAACGACTCAAGAATAAATATAGTTTAATATCAACTGTGGAGGAAAAATTAAATCGGAAATTATATAATGATGAAAAACAAATGTTCCTATATCCGAGGAACTGTTTTATATGTTCAGAAGCTGACCCGGCTTTACTTTCCAACTGTAAAATCTGCCCCCAAATAAGCTTTTGTAAAGAGCACGAAAGTGCAGGAAAAGAGCACGAAGGGGGTGATGACTGCGAAGAAATCGAAAGTTGCTTTGTTCTGGATTGGCGCTTTATGCTTGATGACAGATCTTACGATATTTTTGGTAACTCAAAATATTTCCCGTTCTTATTTCTCAATCAAGAGACTAGGGGGCCACCAAAATCTATGATGGATTTCATAACAAACGTTGAAAAAGAAGAAACTCCGATGACGAACGTTTTGGATGACGTGTATGGGCGCATTGTATGCACGAAATTTTACACCTATACACTGACGTTGATGTACATGATCAAAAAATTCTCCCTTCAAACCAAATTCGAGTTGATTATCCATGTCATAGGTTAGTAATATTCTTTAGAATAAGTATTTCATCCAAAGCATTTTTTATTAGATTATGTCATAGAGAAATTTATTTATTTCCGTTAATTCACGTAAAATTTCTTGCAATTATTAGATATGCTTTTTTTATATACATATAAGGACATGCAGCGGCGGATTTAAGTTTAGCGGGGCCCTGGGCACTAATAGTGTGGGGGCCCCCTTGTAAGGGATTTAAAATATTACAAATTACACAATATTTATTGCATATTTTTTTTATATTTGAATGAAAAAAGAATGAAAAAAGAGGATATTTATTTTGTGGGGGCCGGGGGCCCCTAGCTTGTGGGGGCCCCTGGGCACGTGCCCCATGTGCCCTTATGTAAATCCGCCACTGAGGACATGTATAAAGTCACGTGACTTTTGGAGCTTGTAACGCTAGCACTAATTAAATAATGAAACGAACTTACCTAAAGTGAACTTCAATCTTAATTAATATGAAGAGAACTCGTTCGAATAGATTAACAAATGTATAGTTAGTCCCTCCGCTCGCTCGAGGTCACAAAGTTTAGAGTGGTCACGCGGAGTGGGGCCGAAGAAAAAAGCCCCCACCATCTCGTACTTTCCCAATTTCCTACCTCACGTCATATTTTTAGAGTATGCTTAAAATTGCTATACCTAAGGGGTGTAACTGGGAAAAAATGGAATTTATTTTAAAATTCCTTGAGTGGGATGTAATCTACTCGAACGAGGCTCTTCATATAATTTAGATTGAACTTCGCTTCAGGTAAGTTGGTTTAATCATTTAATTATATTTCGAGCCTCGTTCTCCAGATTAACAGATATAGTTTTTCAGAGAACAGCAATTTTACATTCATCTAATAGGATTGTCCTATTGTAAAAATTTGCAAAACCTTGCGAATTTTCTGACCAACCGGCAGTTTTTCTAATCATCAATTTTCTATCATCAATTCTATCATCAATTTTCTATCATTCTAATCATCAATTTTCTAATCATCAATTTTCTTTCATCAATGCTGCAGAAGTTGCAGCATGTCTTGTCGAATGCGCAGAAAATACTGATACATCTATTCCGCTTTTATGTAGTATATGGATTTTATCCATCTATATTTATTGTTTGTGTAGTTACCTTTTTAAAGGGTTTTTTAGTCGCAATGAATAAGTTGTCGGTAGACGCTCGAAATTTTTTTGTTACTTCTATGTATTTAGGTACAGCAGTTGCAACGCATAATTTTGGCTTATCAGCAAATTTTGGTATTAATAATAAGGGTTGAAATCGATTTGGACCCGTAGTTTTAATAATACCTGGAATTTTTATTTCAAGACCATTGTCAGATCTATTAATATTTGTTATTCGAATGCTACTGGCTAATGTCTGAGCTCTATGAGCTGAACTCAAAGCTAGTAAAGTCATTGTCTTTTTTGTTAATACGTCTAAAGATAAGCTATCTAACGGATAAAGTTTTTCTAAATACTTTAGGATCCCAAAGGTTTCAAACGTACTTGAAACGTTTCAAACGTTTGTCTTAATTTAAAAATTCCTTTGAGAAATCTACTAACAATTTCATCTTCTCCTACATCAGTTTCAGAAATTAATGAGATAGCAGATCTATATAACAATTTAGTGTGCTGTATGATGCACCAGACTGAAACTTTATGATAAGAAAACTTAAGATTTGTTCACGATTACCATTAAAATAATGACTTGGTAGTCTCAACAACGTGACATTAGAAGAGAATATACAAAGATAGCTGACAATGGCTGAACGCTATCATGCCCTGAACCACATGCCCTTAAATTTATTCATTAATTTAATTTATTTTGTTTACCTCATTGTTTCAATAAACTTCATTTCCTTTTTGGAGGAATTGAATAAAAATATCATGAATCGTGAATAACAAGAAGCTATAATTTAATCTTCTATTTACAGGTTTGCAGCAATCAAGAAGAAAAGATTTCGCGGTCCATGAATTGCTCCTGCATTTGTTTCCACAACTGTACATTCTCAAGATCGTCACCGTCGGAAAAGAGTTGGAGCAGGAAGACAAAAGAATTACACGTCTTGTTGGAGTATGCAAAAAATGTGTGAAGGAAAACCAAAACCTCGTCATTGAAAGTATCAAAAAGCCATATGTCTCTTACGTCGAAAGCAAAGATTTTCAGACCCCGCACTTTATCATCGCTTATAATTTTGGGGAAAGTGAAGTGCACATGTGGGAAGAATCTCTCTCAAAGATCGTGAAGAAGATCAGGGTTCCGTTTGTCATGACCACCACTACAGAATTTAGAGCTTACGCAGAGTACGTAAAAATATTTAAACGTTTTAACTATAACATATCGTACACGGAAGATGACTGTAATATGTTTGCTTCATTGAGACCCCATCGAGATGCTTTGGAAGATTCATTAAAATATGAAAATTATTATATCTTCATCTACTATTTCAAGCAGATGGATCTGCTTGAAGATGATAAGGATGTAAGTAATGAATCAATGGAAGAGAGAAACAAGGAAGCTCAAACTGATGAATCTTTAGAACACAGCGTAGAAAAAGATGAAGTCGACGACAGTCCGAAAGAAATTAAAAGAAAGATTGCAGAACTAGTACAAAAAAATAATGAACTTCATATGATAACTAGAAAATTGTTAGATGAATTCCCAAAACTTAAGAAAATTAGTGAATCAGTGGCACTTGATCTTCTTGAAGAAAATTTTGCGTTAAAAATTTGCTTGGATGATCTTGAAGAAATGATTTTAGAAGGATTGAAGGATGAATGAATTTTTTTTTGTATTATCCGTCGTTAAATTATGCTCGTATTTATTAATCTCAATAATATTAAAAAAATGAGATTTTCTGTTGATTACCTAAGATATTTTATTGTAATATTTTTCTTAAGTTTCGTGTATGATGTGTTTTCTTATAGCTTAATTGTATTCAAGCCTCGTATCAAATACCTGTTCTTTAATATAGAAACAAAAACTTAATACTAGGTAAACGACTTGTAAGCTTGCAAAACTATTTTTTTTTAATGAATACTTTTACGCTTTTAAAAAATGAATAAATGCATGATGTTGGTATAATTTCAATCTATTACTTTTTGTTACTTATTCAACATAGTTGGAAATAGGATTTGTATTTTTATAGTATTTATGTAAGAAAATAAAAATTCAAAAATGAATAATTTCCATATATTTATTTCAAGAATTTAATCAAATTACTTATCATGAGATATTATATATTCATAATAAATACGAGATCATATTTTAAAAATGATTATAGTTCAACGATAAAAAGTCTCATTTTTTTGTTACTAGTTTTGAAAATAATAGTGAAATACAAAAAAAACGTACGCAAAAAATCAAAGTAGCTACTCATCAATTAACTATATGCATATTTTAAATTTGTATTTATGATTTTTAATTATACACACAAGCTCTTAGCTTTAATCAAGGCTTAGATTAAAATTTTCACTTTCTTTTAGCCAAAGCTTGTAATAATTTTGAAACTTTTTGAAAGGAGACTTTTTTGTCGATTTTTAAACGATCACTTTTTCCTAGATTAAATAAATCAATCCACTGTGGGACTAATTTGCAAAGTAATCGAATGTTCTTTTCTATTTCATCCGAAGATAATTTTTCATCACAGGAATATTGAACTTTTTCTACAACCACATTTAAAGCCAGTACATTCTTCTTTTCAGATAAAAAAATATTGTGAAGAAGTTTTGCTAAAGAGGGTAATCTACAATAATATTTTGTTTGCTTATTTTCTTGTTTCATCTCCATCTGTAAAAAAATATGTTTAAAACTGTACATTTGAATCACGAAAAAGGCTCTTAAAAAAAGAATTAATATTGAAGAATTAAAATTATTACAATTTTAAGGACACTACTCACCGGTTTTGAAACAATTTCAGAAGATCCTGTTGAATTTTTCAGACTTGTGTCAATTTTATAACATTCCTTTACTTTTTCTGTAAACAAATTTTTTTTTTATATAATAATTAGTACTGTTAAATTAGAATGTTAACATTCTAAGTTAACTGTCTTAACTGACATTAACTCGATAACTGCTTTAGAATTCAGTGAAACTAGGGAAGCAGTTAAAAATTTGCTTGAATAGATGTGCGTTTAATGTAGAAAAAGTTTTATAAAAAATCTTGTGAATTTATTTTGAGACTTTAAACAAATTTAAGAAGAAAAAAATATAAATATGTTGTATGTTAATATAAGAAAATTTATAGCAAGCGCGCGTGATATAAAATATTCAAAATTAAATTCCTCTCTGTAAAATACCACAAATTTGAAGAAAAGAATCTTACCAAGGACTTCATTAGGAGAAGTTATTTTAATAATATGTCTTGTCGTCAATTCAGTCTTCTCGATAAATTTGCATTTCTCAATTTCAAATTGAGGATGCCAACGTTTGATTTTATCTTTTGGTAACAAGGGTGCCGATTTTTGACATTCAGTCAGAAATTTTTCGTGCTCATCTTTGACCCTATCTATAAAAAAATATTTTTAAAAGTATTTAATCGGGAATCATATTATATATGAATTAAAAGGCGAAAAAAGCAAATTTAATTTACCTAAAAGAGTATTATAGAACTTTTGTTTTCTTTTCTGAAGAATACTTTTTCCATCTGATATTTTCGGAGACTCAAAGTTCGGAGTTAAAACTATTGACTCTAACGAGAAAGTCTTGAGGTACTTATTCTGATAGGAAAACGCTTCTGGGTAGATCGTTTTGATTTGCGCTAAATGATCCAATGTAACATCCTGATTTGACATATTTTGTAGAGCAGGTTGTAGTTTTTTGAATGTTATGACCTCACCTCGGTTGAACAGCATCAATGCAACCTAAATAAAAAGTAAATTTTTATAAATTAATTTTTTGAAATTACCAAGAATAAGTATAATTGCTTATAGAATTCTTACCCTATCTATGCATGTGAAAATTTGTCCCAGAAATTTGTAGTGACTGGGCAAAGGCAAAACTGATTTTGGTGTTTGGGTATTTATGATTAACGATTTTGTAAATTGGTCGGGTTTCGTTCGAAATTTTGTTGATTTTAGCAGAGGAGCTTCTTGAGTAATTATTGTTTCTGAAATGTCTTTATCTGTAGGGTTTACAGTTTTGGATAATTTTTTTACCGGCACAGCATGGTTCTGTAAACTATCGAATAAAAATAAATAAATCATGACATCACAAAAAGAGTTTATTTTCTTTGCATCAGCCTTAAATTTTGAATAATTGAGAAATTATAGTCGAAAAATTAATTTTTGATAAATTACAAGTAACCATAACTTTCTTATTTTTCAGTGGAGTATATTAATCATATAGACCAATTAATTCGTCTCAACACAAGGACAAGGAATCTTTTTTCAACTTGGTATAGAATGGAATAATTGTGCTAAATTTCATTAATTTATCTCTACGCATTTCCAAGATATTGCAGGATCGTGACATACATCCAGAGAATTTTTCAGGACATCATATTAGATATATCCTCCTTGAAATTTGTTCAAAAAAACCTTTTTTTGGAAACTGGATTTTGTCACCTTTACAAAAGTTTGCTCTATGAGGAAGCAATTAAGTTAACATTTTTTAACGATAATAAAAATAATGGTATGTAAATAAAATTCAGTCTTGATCAAATTATAATGCAAAAATCTAAATACATAATTGATTACATTAGAAATTAATTATCTTACGTGTTAGAAGTTTCCTTTTGAATTTCCTTTTCTTTTATTAAAGGTTCATTCACTTTAATCTTTTTATTCACCGATGCCGCATAAGTTTTAACTTTTTTCGAAGAAGATTCAACATTCTCTTCTAAGAGTTTCTCTTTAGGCAAAGGCATTTCATTTGTAATAGAAGAACCTGTTTCCATAGCCTCATCTTCAATCGAATCAAATTCAATACCTTCACTTTTTAATGCATTCTTTATATTAGGATTATTATTCTCCTTCCGTGAAAATTTTGTACCCACTGCTTTTAATTTAGCATTTTTATCTAGCAATGAAACAAGTAACCTTGATGAACTAGAAGATTGAGAGACCTTTGTCTTTATTCTCGAACTAAGATCTGAATCCAAAACTAAAGTTTTTTTCGCTGTTGAGCTCTGAGATAATATTACTTTGTCCTTTAAATTATCGGCTGATCTTTTTCGTGATTTTCGGACATGAAAATATTCAGTTATTGTTGGTTGTGACATTTTCTCTACAGTATCTCGAAGACCAGAAATTTTTGTAGAAAACAAATGTATTTCCTTGTGTACAATCCCTAATCGATATCTGCAAATTTTAATTATAATTTATTCCAGTGCTTTACACATTTTGTTAGTTATTTTTTGAACATAATTTGAATTTCGAAAAAGTGAAAAATTGTGACTGAAAAATAAATGCATTACATATTTTTAAAAATATCAAAGAAACAATAAAATAATTTAAAAATAAATAACTTACATAAATTAGAAAGAAACTCAATATTTGATGAAAGTTATATATGAAAGAAATATGAGAAACGTATGAAATTTGAGGCTATATACAAAATATTTGTAAACAACGTAAACAACACAGATTAGGTTAGGTCAACCGCTCTCAAACGGGGCGTCAGCGCGCGCATCATTTTTGGCTTACCGTTGGAGAAATTCTCCCATTGGTCAAAATTTTACGCGCGCGATTCAAAATGGAATTAAATTAATTCCATTTTGAAACCTTTTGTTCATAGGGTTGTAAAATTTAAAACAAACAATTAACTAATTTATTGTGAATAATTAATAAATTAATTTAATAATTAATTAACCGGTTTTTAGTCGAATATGCGAAGCAAAAAGAGACTTATATGTTTATAAAGTTTTCCAACTTTTTTTTGATGCATCGTAACTTTGGATTGGATTTCGTATCGGCATGTTTTTTTTTTGAAATTCATGTAAAGAAGTAAATGAAAAAGGAAATGGTTAAAGTAATAGAAATCATTGTAGATATCTCCAAACTGTCGAATACGCTAATTAAACATTTTTTCTCAAATAATTAATACTTTTTCTCATTAATTTAATACTTAAACATTAAATTAATGTATAATTATTATATTTTATAATTAATAATTATTTCTTATTTTTTATCTTTTAGTTATACCGTATTCGACTTTTATTTAAAAAAATTTTTTTTTCAAATAATACATTCTCTCTGATGATAATGTAAAAATTAATAAAAATTATAAATATATCATTAAACTGGAAATTCTGGTGTATGAAAAATGTTTTATTGAAAAATGTTTTCCACGCTACAATGTCAGAGTACCATTGTCTATGTAACTTTGTAACAGTACAAAAATTGCATCTTTACAAGTTCTCCAAGCTTACATGACTAAATATCCCAGATAGCAACCTGATTATGAAAGCATAGTTTGCACACATAATGAAAGAGATTGCGATAAAAATCACGAATTGTAAAAGAAGACGTGAACACTGGTTATTCACATTGTAACCTGGGTTAAAAGTTTGTGAAGCGTTTGTTTGATTCTTAAAGAACATAATATATTTAATCAAACTACCTTCCTCTCATTCTCTTTCCCACCTATGTAATTCGATCATACATTTTTTTTATCAAACAAAGTTATGCATCGCCTTTAAAATGATTTAAAAAAATTTATTTGACAGTTATAACTGTTCTATTTTTACAATTCTTAAAATTTCACAAAATGCTTGTCTAAGTTGATTCAATGAAAAGCATCTGGCCTCAGTAATTATAACAAGCGTATTCAAATTTTTTGTCTCGATTCAGCTTTGTCACAGACACATCAATAGCGATAAGTATAATACAATTTCACCAATGTTTAATTAATTGATTACTGCAAAAATTGCACATCCTGCAATACATGCATACTTGAAGAACATATTTCATCGATGCCTAATCCTTTATAATTATTTATTTAATAGAGCTACTGAATAATATATATTTTCAGAACTTTTCAAATATGAAAGAAAAATACAAAAGATGCATAAAAACACTACAAAATTACAGTATAATTCTTTCCTTGTTAGTCCATTTTTAAAGGAATGTTCAATAATGAATGCAAAAAATATTTCAGTGAGAAAAATTTCACACAAAAAGAGGTTGAAAGACCGAGTAATCAGATCTAAACCTTTTCACAATAATTTGAATAATAATAATTAATAATCTAATAATAATAATATAATAATAATAATAATAATAAAATGTAAAAGACGAGAACACCGATGCGATATATTCCTAACTTACAACATGATAAAAAGAAAGAATTCTTGCCCTTATGATTTTCTAACAGAGTCCTAAAATTTCCAATTTTTCCGAAAACGTCGCTTATCGAATACTTAAAAACTCTTAAAAACTATTTAATTTCTGTCCTCCTTTTTGTGCTCGAAAATTTTTTAATTACTAGCGTCAAATAGACAAAACCTCGAAGAATAATTTCCCCTCAAACTCTCGACTTCAATAATTCAGACTTTTGGATTTAATTTTCGAGAGTTCAACTTGAAGAATTTTATAATCGATCTATGTGGATATTTTACAACTCTACTATTTAGGTCCTGCCTTTTTGAATGGAGCTAATACAATAATTAATTAAAGAATAAAAATGACCTAGGATATAACTTCAATAATTTGAATAAATTCACCTAGGAGCAGTCTTTCATATTCCTCGAGAGTGTTTTTTTTTTCACACCAGGATCATTTCCCCGTTTGGCGTTGCATTGGTGCACGAATCCTCATCGTGCACTTAAGTATACAAGTAAAAAAAGGTAAGATATGATAAAAGTAGTATATTAGTTGATAGACATTAAAACTGTATCGCTTGACTAGCTTTCGATAATAATCAATCTTGGGATTCGCGACGTTCCAGAATTCGGAATCGTTTCGATCATGTTAGATACATTATACGAAATTGATCTTGAGTTTTTACTTTTTATGATTATTTTTGGCGATTACTTAACATATTAAACTTGGTGCGAGAAAATTCATTACATCGGTAGCCCCTGGGATACTTTGATTCGGCGATCACCATGTAACCTTACAATCCTTACAATCTCGCCTTTTACAACTCGCCTTACATCGATTATAGTCTAGATACGATATAGTGCTATGATCGTCGTACATTCTACATACTAAATATTACAAGTACTTGCATTACTCGATAACTTCTCGCTAACTTTCGCCAACTGACAGGCTCTTTTAGGTTTTTTTTCCCTTCTGCAGTCTTCCAATTGCTTCTTTCACGCGCACGTGGAGTATCGACAAAAAAAGTTTCTATTTACTAAAGGGAGTTAGAGACGAAAGTTACGAGATCATTCAGAAAAATAAAGATAATTAGAAATGGTAAATATAAAATTACGACAGAATTTAAAAAAAATGTCGAAAACTTGAAAGAATTTACTACAATTTAAGAAAAATTAGATCAACCCAGAAAAATTAGAGAGAATTCAAAAGAACTCAAAAGGTTTAAATGTAAACTAAGAGAAATTTAAGTAAATTTAAATAAATTCCGAAGAATGTATAGAAATTTGTAATAGAATTTATAAAAATTTGGAAGAAATTTAAATTAGGTTAAATACAAATTAGGATGAATAGAAATTCTGATAAATGTTAATTCGTAAAAATAATATTAGAAAAAATATAATATATTACATTTAAGCACTATATGCCTTGTCTCTCGCTCCCTTCTTTTTTCTTTTCTTTAAATATCGAAACGCGTGAAATAGTCAGTCTTTCATTGTTTATTTTTACGATTAATTACTGTAGATTTCCGTTATGCGCAAAAATATTGTGGCTGTTGCAGCAAAGCCGTTTTAAAACCATCTGACGTGCGTAAAAACATATCCCTAGGATTTCAAGCCACGAATCTCGATGTCTTGTAACTACGCGTTTTATGCTATTTTTTTTTCTTATTAATCTCGCTGTGCTTTGACTCTATTTTTTATATATTTTTCTTCTTTTTTGGTTTTACAAACTCTCGCGTGCTTGTTCGTTTAAGGCCTTTAAACTGTATAAATTTTCCGCCAGTTGTAACTCACTATCCGATTCAACTGTAAAGCGGATGCGTCTGCCTCACGTAAATAAAAGAAACGATATCTGCTCACGATTTGGCAGTATCCACAAAAATTACTGAACACTGTGTGTACTTTTTTTTAAAAGTTACTCCTACATATAGCCTATAAGAAAATAGAATTACATAGATATTCAAGCTGCTATCGAGAAAGATGATACAGCTTGTTGTTACAGCAACTAGAGACTTGAAATCAGTTCAGTTCGCTTGTTAAAATCAGAAGAATTCCATTTCCCGAAATGGATAACACAAAAACAATATTGCAAGTGTCACACAGCTTCCCTTCTTTTCATTATTTTATACACTTCTTTAAAAACCTAGCATAATATAATTATTTATTTATATGTATATATTTAACGGATCGCGATTCGCAGTTGATCGCAGCACATGACGAATTATTCAAATCAATCAATCAAGTGTAAATATTTAATTTAAGCAGTCGTAGCTTTTATTTATACTGACAATAATCAGTTATAAAGAGAGATCAATTTAATTTTTCATATATAAAAACGAATCAAAATATTTTAATTCTAACAAATAACAAAAATAATTTAATTTAATATAAATGTAAATGTAAAATTAAAATAAATGAGTTGAGCAAATTATGCAAGTCTCTAGATTTAAAATCTTCTAACTGAAAATAGTTCTAAATTAAAAAAAATAAAGATTCTAATATAGAAAAATAGAAAAGCTATGAATTTATTAATAAAACAGGTTAAACCTGTTCTTTAAATAACTATAAATTCTTATTTAATTATTAATTTAATAATAATAAGAATAATAATAATAATAATAATAATATGTAATTTTGTGATTAATTAATTTTTTTGGTTATTCACCATCTTCATGATTATTGATAATTGATTATTGACTAAGTAAAGAGATATTATATATCTCAACCTGTGAATAAAATTAAATGTAATTAAATGAAATTCGTGATGCACTGCGTTCGAAGAGGAATCGTTCTGTCCTATATAATTTTAGATGTAGACCCAGTAAATAGGAACGAATCCATATACCTAGTATCATTTGGCTTACCAAATTCTGTCAGTTTATAAATATTTTGTTTACTGAGAGTCATTAAAACATGGTATATACGTTCACGATAGATCATCAATGATCATGAGTGAAAAATTAAACGACTATGTATCCGAAACTAGACACAGCGTTTAAAAAAAAAAAACGTTTTATAAACGTCTTGTGGTCATTATAGTCCGTCGATTGTAAATAAATATTCGATTGAAGGACTCAATATATAAGTTTTTGAATATCGAATTCAACAAAATTCACGGTTTGCATGCGATACCGATTTAACAATAATTGAGATTTAGGCTTCGCCGAAACCTCCGATAGCTTGTTCAGTCATTCGTAAGCACAAAGATTCGAGCCGGGAGTTGATTTCGGGTTCAGTCGTCTCCGATGTGATGCTCGATTGACCGAGAAAATGATCTCTTGGCGCAGAGTATGTACGTTGTAAAGTTCTTTGCAACTGCTGTAAGAAGTCGGGTCATAAAAAATTAGTTAAAAATTAAAAATTAGGTAAATCAATAGTATATTGCGATACAAGTGCAAACTTTTTGTCTCCACATGTATCACATTACTTTCCATAAAAAGTGCTTGAAAACCTTCATATTATTTACATACATGTAAACCGTAGACAAAATATGTCATTTTCGAAGAGTGATGCAGAAATTATTTCGCACTACTTTAAACTCTCTTAACATCTATTTTTCCACACTTACGTTTGAATAAGACGAATATTGCAGAAGCAGTGCATCTAGCGCCCTGTGACGTGATAATTGGTAGAATCATCCCAAATTCGTACTAATTATAGCAGAATTTCAAGGAATTTGAAAATATTTCAAGTGATTTTAAGGAATTTTAAAGAGACTTTAAAGGATTTCAAGAAATTTTAAGTGATTTTAAGATATTTCAAAAGACTTTCAATGATTTAAAAGGATAATAAGTGATTTTAAAAAGATTTCAAGGAATTTCAGTAGATTTCAAGGGGATTTTTAAAGAATTAATGATTTTAAAGGAATCTGAAGTTGCCATTAAAACAATATTTCAGATCCCAATTCCATTAATAGTAACTGTTCTTACCTCCAAACTGTTCTCCTGTAAACTCGGTCGTTTCTCTGTTGTGTGGATTGCTCTTAAGCTACTCTGAGTGATGTTATGACTTTGGTTACTCTGCAAATAAGGAGTGGATATGCTATTCCTGTGCGGGATGGTTAGGAATGAATTGTGTAGTTTTCCACTTGTCCCATGATTCGAATTCAAACTCGGTTTCCTATTATGATGATTCTGTTGTTGGGTGCAGCAATATCTCCTGTTATTGTAGGGATAGTTGTGTTGCCACCTGAAAATACATTTCAAGGTGGGATTTTATTTTTAGTTTATTTACGGATAATAACTAAGAATTCAAAAAAATTTCAGGATTTTCAAGAGATTTTACAAGATTTCAAGTCATTCTACATGATTTCAAAGAAACTTTAAAGGATTTCAAGAAATGTACAATTTATTCCTGGCCATTAAAAATTAAAAATTTAAACTTTTGAAGCTGCAAAACTGTTATTTTTAAACTCTATGTGTATATTTTATACGTGTTTGTCTATTATACTTTTTTGGGAAAATAATTCATACTTTGATGTTGGCCTAGGATTGCCGAGCCTGCTTCGCCACTGTTGGACCTTCTCCTTCTGATTCGGTGTAAAACAATCGTGTTGTAAGACTTTTTCCAGGATGTTTATGCACGAGCAGAGAATACCGTCGTCAACACTGTCCAATGCAAGTCTGCTACATACTGTGAATACAAACAAAATTTGTATTTTAATTAACTTGAGTTACTTTACTGGTATAAGTACTTTACTGGTATAGTTTACTTTTATTTAAAAGTACCTAAATATTTTTAAAATAAACTTAAAGTAAAATCTTCATTTCAAGGTACGCAAGGAAAAATTCACTGATTTATCAAAATATTCCTTGAGACTTACGTTTCCCCAGGACCTTAGTGAACTGTGAAGGAATGTCTTGAAGATCATTTTCCTGACTAGGTTTCAGGGGTGTTGTTAAGATGACCTTCAGTTCGTCTAGAGTATTGACCAAAAGAGATGAACCCTGACCGAATAAAGCTGGTTGACTGTCATCACGCGTCGATTGAAGAAGATTTTTTTCCAAATTTATAAGGGTCGTATATCTCTGTTGTAATTTAGCGATGGAAAGCGCCAGCTTGTGTCTCGCTCCTTTTGTTACACCTTGATCCGCTAATTGTTCTTCGGTCAGTTTAAGCATCTCGTCGTAGCTCAGAGTGGCAAATAAATAACTATACTTATGGAGACGGAGTGTTTTCAACCATGCGGGAACATCTATAAAAAAATTAACATTTAAAAAATAGTTTGGAACTAACAAAATGGTGGCGGCTGTTTTTTTTTTTTTTTTTTTTTTTTTTTTTTTGTGAAAAATACACAAGATCAAGGTGACTATTTTAATCAGAGAATAAAATTCCCAGTTAATAAAATTTTATCCCGCTCATTAAAAAAACATGTTCAAAATAAAATGACTTTTACTTTTTTAAATAATTTTATAAATTGTTTTTTAAACAAAAATGAAGGGATTTCAAACTTAAATTTCAGGACTTTGAAATAATTTCAATGTTTTAAAGTATTTCAAATGACATCAAGACATTATAAGTAATTTAACTAAATTTCAAGAGATTTAAAAATATTTTAAACAAACCTCTCATTCCACTTGCTAATGGACGCGTAGAAGCTTCGTCCAATCGCCCTTCGCTTCCACTACTCGTGCAAGAACTTTGTGGACTCATCGGGCCCAAACCAATTAAGCCAGCTGTAATTCAAATAGAATAAAAAAATTAAGTTTCACTTGGAAATTTAGTAACCATGGTGTCTACACCGCCCTTGATTTCAAATTCCCGATTATTTCTTGATAGGCATTCTAAAAGTTAACAAACAGACCAAAAGATTCTCGCTTTTTCCAACATGTGCTTAAAAATAGCAAAAAATACAGTTTTGGTACTTTTGATCATGTTTTGCTCAAAATCTAGAGTCAATGCTGTATTTTCTGTATTTTATTATTTTGTAATTTTAAGATTTGAATTCTAAAGGAGTCTGGTAAACACTATTTTAACAATAAGCCAAATGAAGTTACATTCAATATCAAATATGTAAAAGTAAACTCACTCGTTGTGTGATCTCCTGAAACGCTAAAACTTCTAGTCTTATGCCTGGTGGAATTGTTAGCATTATTAGTCCGATCAATGACTTCCAGATGTTGTGGAGGAACGAAGGGAGGTGTCAAACTATTTGATCGACGTTGACGAGTTACTGGAGGCAGAAGTTGAGTGCTGAAGGTTGTCACAGGTTGTGAATTGAAAAGATTTGTCTGCTCATTTTGCTGCTTGACATTCCTCTGCCACCCCGCGTCCCATCTGCTTCAAATAAGAAAAGAAGAAAGTTCAATTAGTTCAAAGGCCAACGCAAAAGGCTGGGAAAGTTTTGTGTGTTGTTATACTATCCGGTAGCCGAATTATATAAGAAGTATACAAATAAAACGCAAATTATCTACCTTGGTGGAGTATTCGTGTATTCCTCGAGGTTTTGAGCAGGTGGTGTACTGCTAATTCTCTCCTCGAGGTGCCTGAGCCACTGTGTCAGAGATCGCCTATCATTGCTTGTGATAGCAGGATGAATGAGTGTATAGCTGAGAAGTTGTTGCGTTTGTTCTGTAAACTGTCCAGTAGTAACACAATGGCTCACCAGCTCAGGAATAGCGACCAAGTAGCACTGCTTGCACTCTACATTGCCAGGTCTCAGAAGAGGAAGATGTGACAGCAGTTGATTGATAGCAACTTCCGTAGACTCCGAGAGCAGCGAATTTACAAAAGCTAGACAATTTATCAAACAAGGCGTTATATTATTTACTTTAAATTAATTAAATTTAAATTATTAATTTAAATTTAAAGGAATAATTAGAAGATTTCGTGAAATTAGAGAAAGGTGTAAAAATATAAAGAGAAATCGCTTTCAGTTTATAAAAGTTTTTTGAATATCATATAAATTCATGATAATTACAAAAATAATTTTTAATCCTTTAAAATTCTTCAAAAAATCATAATCCCGACTTTTCCAGTGGAAAAATTCTTGACCATTTTCCGGTTTTCCGGTCCAACGACCACCCTAAATGGAATGAATGTAATAAATGATATAAATATAAATGAAATTATTACCTGGATTATTCGCGTTTAATTCCTGTGAATCAAGTTCGGTGACTGAGTGTAATGAGTGCTGTACTGCATGTGCAAGAAATCTGGCTTGAACAGCTGGTATTCGACGAAGAAGAGCATACAGAACGACTGTTTGTTCGCACTCGTTCCATTGTGAAAAGACGCGAGTCAGCTCACCGACTTGCTCGCAGAAAAGAGCTCCTGGGGACCACTTCATTATTGACGACTTCTTGACCAGGAGAGTATTGTTGATTGCTTATTCCCGATCACCACGCCACAGACTAATCCTACTCTGAAATAAAATTTAAAAAATTTCATTAGATCATTAGTATTTCAAACTTAGACAGAAATAAAAAAAACGTATTTCCTAATACATTTCTTTATATTTGAAATTAATTTTCAGAGAATTCAATTTTTTTAAGGGCACGTGTATCTAAATTTGCTCATATAGTAAGTAACACATGCTCTTTAAGGAATTTTAAAATATCAAAAGATATTTCAATGAATTTTAAGGCATTTTAAAACGATTTAAAATTTAATAACCTCGTATTGAAAATGTTAAAAATGTAGGACAAAACTTTAAAAAAATTCATAAACTCAAATAAACAAAATAGTGGAGGTTTATTTGAAAATTTAAAATTTCAATTTTGTACAAAAAATGTACAATACAAAAAAAGTTCATAGACAAAAGTTGTTCATTTTTAACATTATACAAAAACTTTCTGTTCCATTTTTGAAGGTTTTTTTTCCTATTGTTAAGAATTATTCGGAAATTTTCTCATTTTCTCAAATTATAAAATTAATTATTTATAAAATTAGGTATAGGTATGCAAATACATTATTTTTCGGTACGTTTTCACATTCGGTATTTTTGTTTTTTTGTTAAAAAAATATTGTCGAAACACTCATATTCAATCATTTTTAAATTTCAGGAATTTTTTATTTCGTTAATCTTATAATTTCGGAAATTTCAATCACTTAGAGTGATTTTTGTTTCACATCCAAATCAACAATAACATCCACACAAGTATTGATTTTCTCGTTAATAATATACATACTCTGATTTATTGAAATATGTCTAATGTGAACATATCTGAATTGCACTTGAAATTACAGAAAAACTTTTGAAAAAGCAGAAAGCGAGTTTCGTTCTCACAGCAAATTACTTTCATATCTATATCAACAATAACATCCACAAAAGTATTGATTTCCTCGTTAATATCGTACTCTGATATCGAAGATGTAAACATGTCAGAATTTAAAGGTCTTAAAGACGTCCAGAATATTTTTACAATTGCAGTGAAACCCAAAGGGCACTGCAAACACAAAAATTTTTCTATTTACCTAAAAATCCAAATCTACAAAAACGCCTTGGAAACAAAGTAATTAAAATGTGCAGAACTATTAAATTTCAAGTCTTGACTTCCTTCTCTGCGTTTTAAAGTGCGACTATAACCTCAAAATATTTGAGCGTCGATAAGAATTCCGATGAGGTCAAGTTTGTTTACCCCATAGTGCGTGTGTATATTTATAACTCTCCCTCCCCTGCTATAATCCATCCCGACGGTTTGGAGGTGGTTCGGTGCAATGGCATCAATGATCGGCAAATTATTATTACATACATATATGTATATATGTTATGCATTTACTTTACTCCAAACGCGGCCCTTCTCAAGTCGCGGGTAAAAAGTTGCGAATTTAGCCCCGAAATACAGAGGGAAGAAAAATGAAGTTGGAAAAGATGTAATTTAAAAACAGAATGAGACGAAATTTTCGTTGCGTTTCACGATTCGTTTCTTGAGGGAAATTTCGGAGGGGGGTGGTGCACGGTAAACAGAATATTAGAATCAAATAACAAAAACAGAACAATGAAGTTTAGCCGATTCAAGTTTTCTTGGGTGAATAAATAAAACAAATTAATTGGATTCCGAGGTCTGACTTTTTCTTTAAAAGAGCTTTTCGAGTTGTATAGCGTCGTAAACAAAAAAAAAAAAAAAAACAAACTAAAGGCCTTGTGAGATTTTCAGACTAGCTTTTTCAGCCTTTTCAGTTTGGAGAACGTACATATTTAAAAGATAGCATATTCAGTAGGCTCAGTTTGGATTCGTCCGACGAGATTTTTCAAAAGAGATTTGGCAATATTAAAGTTTATATTTTATATTTACCGTTTTGGCGTTTGTAGACTTGTTCCGAAGTCTTCGTGCTATGTGGATTGGTCTCGTCTTCCTTGCATAAACGACCGTCCACATGAGATTGTAGACAGTAGTCACCCCTGGAGAATTCGAGGCGATTCACAGCTAGCGCACACTTAGATCATATTGTAAACCGTGATTAGAAATATTTGGAGTCGAGAATCCACCACAATCCACATCCACGATCCACCATGCGTGTGATGATGGGTTTGAGCCCAGAGGGAGTGAGAGGGTCGACCGTCGAAGGCAGACAGTGTCACGTAGTCACGTACACCACTAGTTTACTATACGTTACTTACCACGTAAGTCGTTCTACACATTGATGCACCACATGCCCCTCACACCCCTCACACACTGTCTATACGTAACACACTCATCCCACAAACCTATCGATCACGAAAACCTAGCCAATCGCGGAACCGTGTTTTCTTTATCGCAGGTGTGATTTTTATAAGTGCAATAAAAAAATACCGTTCAACTGAATATTTTTCTATTGATATATAAATTAAACAATTGTAATTCAAATTTTCCCGCAAGCAGCAAGCCTATTTGTTTACAGGCTTTTTATGTGCGAGTGTGCCTCGCGCCTCGCCGACCTTGCTTGCATGATGCCATGCATTTATCTCACTCTAGATTTTTCATCCAACGGAAAAACAGAGAAAAATCTAGAGAGATAAATTCATAGTATCGTCACATGATAGAGTGAGAGGAAGATACATTGTTTGTCTCATCGAGTTTGTCTGCAC
>CAJFCP010000704.1:111363-145249 GCA_904066005.1 Synergus itoensis | reverse complement strand
AAAACATAAATTACCAAAAATTTTAGAATACTATTCCTGTAATCAGTGCTGCCAGGTGAGAAAGATATAAATCTTAAGTTTCCCCAGATTTTTTTTAAATCTTCAGACTAATCTCGACTTTCTTCAGATTTAAATCAGAAAGAAAGAAGAAATTAAACAGCATTTATAGCGATTCAGGGGAATTGAGCATTATTTCAGAGAGTAGAAAGCTAGAAAATAATTAAAATAAGGATTTCTGAAAATTGGAAAGAATCTTTAGATTTGAATGAAATTTTTTAAAGTCTTTAGAAACCCGAAATTTGCCGAAATCTTTTCAGTTCTGAATAAAAATCTATCTACCTGACAACACTTGTAGTAATGCAATGCAATATCGAATTGGAAATATCAATATTGTCGACATTTTAAAAACGAATGATATATTGGGACATTTATATAGGGAAGCAAATATAGAGCAAAGCTCACATATTAAACTAGGTTGTCCATTATTTAGAACTACAGTATTACATCTATTTCACTTTAGAATCAGGATTTCTTTAGAAGTGCCATGTTACCCTCTTCTCCCCTATATAATTTTATATTCGAAACATTGATATATTGTGAATATCGATATTTTCCTTTCGATATTGCATCACCACTAGGGCACTAGCTAGCTCTTATTCATTTAAAGAGTCTACTTAATTTGAGAATTTAAGAATTCGTAATGTAAGTAACAGCCGAAACTTTTCCATTTGTGATCTCTATTCTAGATTTTCTCAGCGGAAAGAGTCTTATGAAGATATTTGAATAATTTGAAGCTTTATTGAGTCATGGCAAACACATAAAAAGTGACTATCACCGTAATTCAGCTTTCTATGAAAATACTTTTTAAAGAATATTAGCAACTTTTTTCTATGCTGATCACTCATGTCGAATCTCTTTTAAGGTTGTTGGATTTAAGTTTTAAGCTCTAACTCCGAATTCTCCATTTCACTCAATGAATTTTAGAAACAGATATTTTTTGTTGAATTATAATTTTGTTGAACAAAATGAAGAAATAGAATTTTGAGTTTATAACTTGGATTCAACACTCTTAACGTTATCTAAAATAAATAAAGTAAATACAATGGTCTTACATCTACTGGTACGTATATACATAAAATATTATAATTTTAATAATAAGGATTTACATACGCCACAAAAATATCACCTAGTTTCGAAATTCGATTTAGTTTAATAAATTACATAATTTTCTTCGATTGAATCTTGCAATGGCCTCTCAATATCTTTGGAAAATATTTCTCCGACTCAGTAAAACAATATTTTATTGAACATCGATTAAATTAAATTAAAAATTCATTAATACTAATCGATTGAAATGTTTAATTTTTAAAGCAGAAACATACTTGGTACGATTAATTTGTTATTTAATTTTACACAAGAAATTTTTCTTATTATAAGTACTAAATTTATTTACATTAAAAAAATTCTAATCTAATATCTGCAGAGAAATATTTTCTCCTGGCCTTCAAAGTTGCAATTCGAATATGTACATAAGTCTCACCGCATTTGATACAGTAAGAAGTTCCTAGATCTAATAAACGATAAAATGAAAAAATCAAATTTTAGATAGTGGCCAGCAATTGACTAGCCGTCTAAATTGCCTCAAAAGTCTGAGAAAGACATTAAAGTTATTGGATCCAAGTTATCAGTTCAAAATTTGAACTCTTCATTTTACATGAAAAATACTCGGAAAAATATTAAAGATATTTTTTTTCGCTCTGTAACCATACATTTATTTTGAAAAACAGAGTATTTACAGAGCGAAAAGGTATCTAATTCTAATATTTGTTTAAAAAAAAATGAAGAAATCGAATTTTGGCATTAGAGTTTTGATCCAACACCTTTAAGCTATTCTTCGAATTTTCAGTGGTTTCGAGCCAATCGTTAGCTGTTCTTTGGTTTTTATACACTAGGATAAGAGACAGAAGAAGGCGAATCCTGATTCCCTTTATTTTTTCTGCGGTGAAATCTCGCGTCAAAATGACTATCAAACCTTTAAACTTTAATCGTGAATTTCTCATTACACTAGAAATAATATGGCATTAATTTACATTTAAATCTTCGCAAACTCCGTGCGACTAATACTGTATTATTTTGCTTCGACATCTCGAATTCTCTTGCATTAATTCAAATTTCTAGCATCTACTGGTCGAACGAGAAAAAAGTGCTTGAATTGTCGAATTAAGCCACAAATTTTAGAAATCGAGCAGGTGGACACTAAAATTTAAGAACAATGTTTAAATTCTATGATTAATTCTTGAAGTAAAAAAATTTTTTGATTGCAGAAATCACAATGAAACGTGTTAAGGACATCAAATCCAAGTTTTAACGAATTCAAACTTCCTAATAAAGCGAAACAGTTTGTTTGTGAAAAAAATAAAAAATTGATTTGGATATACGCAGAACTTTGCATAATTTTATGCACAGAATTATTTCTTAGAAGAAATAATTATTTTAATATAATAGTTGGCAGAATTTTCAAATGCATTCCATAAACCACGTGGAGAGTTTATGGGAGGAGAGGGGTATGGCAAAATTCCACGCTTTTCCACGAGGGGGACCGGGGGGGTCGGGCTAGAATCCACGTGGATATATTATTTATATTTTTATAAAATATGTCCACGTGGACTGAGTAAGGGGGGGGGGGGGTTCACCAAATTTCCACGGCTGTCCACGATGGGGGGAGGGGGGGGTCAAAAAGTTGTAAAAAAACTCTTTCTGCAAAAACACTTTTATCAGTCGTTAAAGTTTTAAACCATTTTTACGGCCTTACGTTTTTTGAAAACACACTCTATTTTATGCTCTAGACGGCGGCTATTTTAAAAATGACAATAATAATTTTTAAAATCCCAGATTAGTTTGGAATAAAGTAAAAAGTTTGAAAACGCTACAGATAATTTTAATGCTTTCAGAATATTGCAGAAAATTCTTAAACATTTCAGATTTGAAGAATATTAAGATAATAAAATTCTATAAATCAAATTATTCCAAAGCTTTTTAGAATATTTTAGAAAATTCCACAATTTTTATAAAAACATGTAAAGGAACTGGACCTTAATTTTTGTTGCTTCTTCATAGAGTAAACTTTGAAGTAGTGACAATTAAAAAAATTTGTTCACATCATAGCTATCTTTTTTTGTTGTAAACCTTGCACTGGAAGTTTTTTAACTACCAAAATTTAATCACAAAATTATCAAAACTTGGTAAATTTTTGAATGCTGAAACTTTCTATCATTTTGAAAATGATCAAATTACTGCATTAGTTACACAATAATATTTTGTTCAAATATAACCGCCGCCCATGTCTATATCCCTTGAAATTGTATCTGCAGCTTTTTTCTTTATTCACCACTACTCTATGAGAAAATATTTATCGAAGCCTTTGTAATAATGAAAGACTGCTAGATATGTAGCAGAAATCTCCGTGCGACATTATCCCATTATTCATTAATCTTAAGGGTGTTCGATCCAAGGTCTAGCCTCAAAATTCGATTTCTTCATTTTATTTGACAAATTTTTTCGCTCTATAAACAAATTTCTACTAAAACGAATACATATACAGAGCGAACAGATATCAAATTCAAATAATCATTGATTAAAATGAGGAAATCGAATTTTGATATTAGAAATTTGATCCAATGTTCTTAATCGATGAAAAGACTGTGAGAGTTTCGATTTCCAAAAAACCTAAGCAAGTCTTCCTGTCGAAATAATTGTCTGAACTACTACGCATAGTTCAGAACATTCTCTACGGAATGGAGACTCATCGAACGTTAATCCTGGAGCATATGTACGAAACTTATCGGAAACATGCCTCTTCTTTCTGGTGCTCGTTCCAAAGCACCCTCCATCCAATTGTCATCGTCAGTGTGCTCGTTCGTGACTATAATCACTTCGCCCTCGCGAAATGAAAGCTCGTCTTCGTTATCCGCCTCGCAGTCATATAAGGCTCGACAACGTTTTAAACCGCCTAAAGTTGACACCGTCGGTGGCTGCAATTCAAAAAAGCTACAATAAGTCATTTTTCATTAAATAGTTCAAGTATTGGCGTGAACGGACAATTACATAAATTCCAAACATTAATTAAAGAAGTTAGAGCCCAAACGCAGGATGGATCATTCTTGAAATCTGGTGTACACTAGCTCATAAAATCTTTTGAAAACCTTTGAAATTTTTAAACTATCGAACAATTTCTAAGTCTTTTGGGATTCTTTAAAATTCCACGAAATTCTTTGAAATTCCAAAAAATCTTTTTAAATTCTAAAAGTTGCAGAATCTTTAAAATTCATTAAAAAAAACTTTTGAAATCTTCTAAAATTCCATGAAATTCTTTAAATTTCTGTGAGGCCCAGTGTCGGTTATTCAAATATTTGAAATATTTTAAAAAATCGCTCTGCCTTTGTTACGAAAAGTAACTATATACTGATTTTTTTTTTTTTGAAGGAAAAACTTAATTTATATCTCTTCAATTATTATGATACGTTAAATAAAAAGCGTCCACAAGCGACATGCTTTATTTGCAAACCAGGACAATTTATGTAAAAGGCTGAAAAAAATGAGAGGAAACTTTGGTCATAATCGATATAATTATTAAATATTCACGTTTTGGTATTTATCGTTTAGGGCCGTCGCAATTCTTCTTTCTTTTATTCCATAATAATATTTGCAAATCAATATTTATATGTATAGAAGATTATTACTAAATCCAAAGTTTCCAATTTTGATGAACAAAATAAAACGACGTGACAATACTACACAATGTTCGTCATGCCAAAAGGGGCTACACTTGAAACTTTGTTTTTTCTACTTTTTTGTTTCAAAACTAAATATTTGCGAATGTCTATAACTCCATAAATGTCATAAGGACCTTCTTTATATGGATTTCCATGTCTAAATTTATTTCCAACAAACACGTAAGCACATAAAAAAAATGAGACAACTGAACATTTTATACTTTGTTTATCTAAAAATTTTCTACATTAATAAATTATTTTCAACAATTTTTTTTATGAAAAGTAAAAAATTAAATTGTTTTAAATATCTATTTCTAACTTTATAAGAAATACAAACTATAAATAATTTTTTGAACATATATTTATATTAATCATTTAGGGTGCCCAGCAAAGTCCAGATTTAAAAATTCCAGGTGTAAAAGCTTATAAAAATAATTTTTTTTACAGGCATCGACAAAAATCTATATAAAAAAATTCCGATTACTCTAAAAAATCCAGTATTTTCCATATTTTTTTTTTCTGGGAAACAATTTTTTGTCATTTTCTGATTTCCCGGTCTCTTAGTCCATTTATACAAAACAATTAAGTAAAATATGTTAATTAATTTCAATGAGAAAAAAAATTCCCTGGCTTCTAAAAAAATGCCTTTACATTTCCTCAATTTTCTCCGACTTCTCGGGTCGCTGGGCATCCTGATAATTTCATTTTCTAAAAACAGTGAAAACTTAAGAACGTGCAAAGATTTTTCAAGTGTAGCGTGCCGTAAAGTGGGGGACAATCTTTTACCAGATTCATGTTTGGGAGCAAAGATGAAGGCTCCTCGGCGTAGCTCTCTAACCTGGACCGGTCTCTTCGCTGTATCAATAACATTAATGACAAAGATATACAAAATTCGAATTCTGAATTTAAAGTCATGAAAGTCATATACCAAGATTTTCCATTTCATCAATAAGTGATATTTTAGAATTCAAAGCATAAATATTGGCAAAGTTTATCTTACCAGAAATATTTATTTAAGTCAAATAACAAGTTATTAGATAATTTATTGGTGGGATCTTTCTAATTACGTCTTTAAATTCTATGTTCATTGGGTTAATTTAAAATTTCATCTTTCTGTTTGAAAATTAAACTATTCCGTTGAAAGTTCACTTTTTTGCTTAAGAATTGATCTAGTAGAATTAATAGAGAAAAAAAGGAATTTTTTTAATGGTCATGTGATATATTAATAGCATCTTATAGTATATTATACACCAAGGGATAGAAAAGGAACTTCTTTGACAAGCTCAAGTTGAAACAGACTCTTTTCTCCCCCTTGGTGCATAATAAATATACTACTTTGTTAAAACAAACCATTGTCTTTGCTAATATTTATGAAATGGTCTGCTGATAAAAAAAACAATGTTAAATAATCACAAATAGCTACACGAGCTGCATTGAATAAAGAAAATATAGACAAAGTTTCTACGAAAAACTTCTACAGAAGAAAGAACTGAAATACATCCTCTCTGCATGGCGAATGAAAGCTAAAATTCAACTTAAATATAAGAATAAATTGAATGAAATATTCTCAGAGCACAAAAGTTTTCTTCCGCACAATAAAAATTTGAGCATTGTATATTAGATTGCTTACCTTCCGGGGTGGTGGAACCGGGTTACTTATCCCGTGATCTGAACACATGGAACTTAAAGATTCGTTGCTTCGACCGTTACTCAATCTTGATGAATTTATCATGGAAGGAGTTGGAGGTGGAGGATTTCTTGGTCTTTGTAGCGTCGACATACTTCCTTTTTCCATACCTTAATAAAGAATTAGGGATAGAGTTAAGTACTGAATAACTCAAGTTTTTTGAGCGAGAAAATATCTAATTCAAATATTTTTTAAGTAAAATGAAAATATTGAATTTTGAAGTTAGATTTTGCATTCTTCGTTTTGTGCAAAAAATATCGAAATTAAATATTTTTTCGCTCTGTACGCAGTCTTATATTTGAAAAAAGATTCGTGTTACAGAGCGAAAAACTATTTATCTATAATTTTCGTTGAGTAGAATGAAGAATGGAATTTTAAGTTTAACAATTGGATCCAACGCCCTTAATCGCTGTTTTTATAAAAAGAGACATAATCTTTGATTGAGAAACACATTAGTAGAAACAATAGGTGCCTTTTTCTCAACCTCTCGGTTGAGAAAGACATTATCTTACCATGTCCAGTAGACGAATCTCCACTCGGTGATCTTTTATGATGCTGACTGTTTAAGGTATTTAACGAGTGTGGGAGAGTGTGCATGGAATGGCCAGCTAAAATAGGTTCGCTAGTTGTTCTACTATGTGAAGAGCCCGAAGATGGCAAAGTTCCATAATGTGACGTTGGCACTGTAGATCCCGTTGGTGGAGGTGGCGGTGCTACTCGCTTCTTCAATGAACCGTGAAAATTCATTGCAATGTCAGGTATTATTGGAGTAGCAACTGTAAAAAATGTATTTCTTTATTAAAAACTACCAAATCTTAACAATTAAAACAAAAATAATTCATGCACAAATAAATAATTTTTTCATGACATTATGCATATGAACAGTGTACAAAGTGAGTAATTTTCAGAAAGTGCTACAAAAATATTATCACACTAATTTTCTGCATACTGATAGCATCTCTGTCCTCTGTCTTTCCACTTGTGTTACAGTAAGAATGCTGTTTTTTTATTGAAAGCGAATCTTACCCGCAACGGGTTTTCTTATTTGTGGAGGAGGCGGTGGTGGCATTTGTTGTCTACTTGTGCAAGAACTTGGTGATGATCCACTCTGTAGACTATCACATGTGCTACTACGACTTCTAAGAGTTATTGGAGAATCTCCAGGTCCTGTACCTCCTCCGCCTGCGTACGAAGGTGGCCTACTTCGGCATTTTTTCTCGGGAGTCAGGCAACCGTTTTGTGGTCGGTAAGACTATAAAATAAGTCGTATGAAATTAAAAACAAATACAAGAGAATAAATTAGTGATATATTCAAATGAGACAAGTCTATAAAATTCATAATTTGTATCAAACTTGAAGTCGAAAAAAGCAAATGCATTTGCAACTTCATCATAATGAGGAAGCAAAGTGCTCAAAAAATGAGCACAAAAAAATATAAATATAGTTAAATGGAACACCCGAGATCGAATTCACAGCTAGTTTATATCATTCCATAATTTTTAAATTCAAGAAATGTTCATAAATTTGGTTACAGTTGCATACTAGTTGCTCATTTATTGAAATTAAAAGCAATATTGAATGTTTTTTATTGCTCTCTATGATGAAAAGTAAAAGCGAAAAATATTAAACGTGCGGAAAAAGTTTACAAAATCTTGTTGACAATATTTTTACAATAGCGATAGATAGAGTTCGAGAATCAATTAATTCTTGTCTTACCGTACATCACTAAAGTAAAAGGATCTTATCTCTATTTTTTTTTTCATCGTAATAATGCAGTCAACTTTACTTACTCTGTCTTCAATAATTGTCTCATCGTCAGAGAAATCAGTGGAGCCTTCGTCATGTGAGAGATTCCAATCGATGTTTACATTGTCAAACAAAGTTTTTTGTCTTTGTACAGCATGAGTTAGCTAATAATGACAATAATATGTATTAAATTCGAATATTAGATCAAATTTTAAAGTTGTTTTAAGACTAAAATACGCTAGAAAGTTATTTAGTTCAAAGAAACTGTTTTTAAAATACTTTTCTAAAATTCATGTGACGACCCTCTGGATGAAAATAGAATAGAAAATAATTACCAGTTCCTTGCATGTGTGATGACCCATTTCTTGTGCAATATCCAGAGATGTCTTTTCCATTTTATTCCGAAGAGCAGGATCAGCGCCTGCTCTTAGGAGTAATTTCATAGCTTCGGCTCTGTCGTGTCGGGCAGATAAATGTAACGCAGTATCACCATCAATAGTAACTTTGTCGATGCCACCAGTCGGCATATTTTGCACAAGGAAGTCCACAATATGAAGACTGTTACCCATTTCACGAAGGATCGCCAAGTGCAAAGCAGTCTCTCCCAAGTCCTAAAAAAAACAATGTAAAAAAGAAAGACTAGAGAATGCAAATAGGAAAGAAAATAAGAATAGGAAATTAATTTACTGATGTCGGCAATGGCGCTGCTAGATCAACATTCTCAGCAAAAACCTGCAGTAGTTGCTGTAAGTCACGATTATTCACAGCGTGTTCCAAATCTGAGAGGAGGTCTCGTTCATCTGCGCATGTACTCATCACGTACCTCTTGTCTACGTATTTTGCTCTTATAAATTCGTAACGTTCCTCCCTGAAATAAGGAATGAACTCGTTAAGAATTTCAGGATTTTTCATAGGCTATACATATTAAATAAACTATTAAATACGTTAATTTCTTAAATATACTTAAGGGTGTTGGAGCCAGGTTCTAATGTAAAAATTCGATTTCTTCATTTTACTCAACAAATATTAAATTTAGAATTTTTTTCCTCTGTAGAATTAATCAATTTTTAACTAGAATTATGCGTACAGAGCAAGAAAATATCTAATTCAAATATTTTTCAAATAAAATAAAAATATTCAATCTTAAAGTTATATTTTGAATTCTTCGTTTTATGCAAAAAGTATCGAAATTAAATATTTTTTTGGCTCTGTATGCAGTCTTATATTTGACAAAAGATTAGCGCTGCAGAGCGAAAAAATATTTATCTATATTTTTTGTTGAGTAAAATGGAGAATGGAATTTTGAGCATAACACTTGGGTCCAACACCCTTAAACCTTAAATATTTTAGGTTCTAGTCCCCAAGTCGAACCAAATACGCTTTTGCACGTTCAAAAGATCGTTTTAAATACCGATAACAGAACCTGTTACCGGTATTTAACTCTCACTACTCCGCCGAGGTTTCGAAAGAGTTTAAATCCTCCATAAAATCCCACGCCCAAAAAATTGTTATTATGGTCAATAATTTGTCTCACAAATGGCTAGGAAAAGTAAAAGTCCACCGTTACAGAGCCCCACATATAATGGTAAGGCTAAATATTCGGAAAATTATACTTACATAGTGGACGTAGATGTAGGTTTGAGACTATGATGTAATGTCGCTTCCATAACCTCGTTGAAAACTTGGTTGGTCATATACCTTGCCAATAATAATTGAGCCGTACCCACATTGTCCAGAGTTAAAGATTGTATTCTAGATATGTGTACCCCAAGATCTCTATGGATTCCACTGCATTCTATGCACACTATGATGCCAAAGTTAGTCGAAAGCCAGGTGGCATCTACGGCGAAAATGAATAGCTAGTGTTAAATGATTCAAAAACTTGAAAATTTAAGTCCTACAATTGAATTTTTTGACAGAGGCCTGAGAAAGTCGCTTCTGAAGCTTATTTTCAGTTGGTGAAGGTGCATTTTATATAACCAGCATTTTTTTTACCGACCAAAACGAAATTTTTTTTAGCGACCTAAAAAAGCGACCCCTCATACTTGTCAAAAAATATATCGTGTGGAGCTTAGGCGTAAACTCTTTTTGGATGGAATGATTTTTTTCACCTCGAGCCATCAGCTCAACTTTGACGCCGACTTTGGCTCATCTACAACTCCGTTACGGGTGTCGATGGCTCTTGGTGAGAAAAATCATACTCGCTCAAAAACATCCTTTTTACGCGCAAGTCACATAATATACTTATTCTTCACGCACCATTTTGTGAAGAGCAGTCGCAGCACTGATCGTTACCGGGTAACCGTGTAACGCATCGAATTACGGCTTGTTGAAGTTCCACTAAACTAGGATTGCCTTGACCGGCTTCCGCTTTACCGCTTGCATCGAATGCCCGAAGCAAAGCACGTTCTTTACAGTTGACTAAGACAGACATCCAGGCTCGCTGATCAGCCTCATCTTCTGCTTGGAAATGATAAGTTCTATTATCTGGAAGAAAAAAACGTCTAAGATGCAATTTTATGTATAATTTATTGAACGTAAATATTACGTATAATTTTATTGAAAATTTATCTTCAAAAGAATTTTTTCCTCTATTATTCTCCTGTTTTCGTAAAAAAAATCACACCTATTTCCCCTGTTTTGGGAGTATTTAGTGCTGTGAAGCCTGCTACTGTTGAAGTCTCTATTCTTGAAAGTAATTGAAATTATTGTGCTTACAACTTATGAGATCGAATCCTCTCTTATCATCAGGCACCAGTTTGATTTGGCACGTTAATAGGTTGACTCTAGTGGGCGGTTTGTTTTCGTCTGCGTGACAGATGTCTAGGAATCCTTCCGCTTGAACTGCACACCTTCTCTTTTGCCACACTCGCCTCATTTTCCCTTCGCTTTTCTTTAAAAGGTGTCCTGAGCGCGTGACGCCGTGTTGTTTATCACCTTGAAGTTGATGCAATGAGTAACCCACGCTCGCATTCGCATTCAACTGTAAGCAAACATTTCATTAAAATTCTTATCATGTTTCGGAAATTATAGGAAATACTATAAAGACTAAATAGTGAATTTTTTTTAACGTTATTTTGTATTACACACCTCTTTATCACAACCCGAACTTCTCAGCAAGCTTCTTAATTCTGTGAGTCGTCTTCTTTCTTCATCTTGTGCTTGTCTAATTTTTTGTAATTTAACACTTAAGTCTGCGATGTAGGAACCGAAATGTTCTATAGTTTTGAGTCCATCTTGAAAGTAACTACAATAACAGAAAACCATGTACAATAGTATTAATTAAAAGAAGCTAATATTTAAAGCTGTAATTTTATTTTAAAAGTAAGTAACTGTGAAAATATGAAATATATATAATTATATTTGCCGAGTGAAATTAAGAAATCCAATTTTGAGATTAAAATTTGTATCCAAGACCCTTAATGTGACAAAATTATATTCTATAAACGTTGGAAAAAATGTAAAAAAGAAAGATTTTTTTTTTAAATCACTCACTTTGTTTGTGCGTGGTAATATTCGACCAAGTGCTGCAACAACTCGATGCCTTTTTTCGTCTTGATTTCGTTGACCTTAATGAGATACTGGAAAAACGGAAAAATAATTAAATTAACAGAAATATGAAGGAAATAAAAAATTATAGCATCTAAAGAAACAGAATTTATTTATTTTTTTTTTTTATAAAAGATTGGATTATTTTTAAAGGCATTTCATGGGATTTCTCATATATTTCAAACTCCTTTGTATTCCTTTGAATTTTATATTACATATAGAATTTCTTTGAATCATTTCCAATTCTTCGAAATTTATCTAAATTTTTTTTAATTCTTCCAGATTCTTTTATATTATTCTGAAATATTTTTAAATACTTCAAATTCTTTCAAATGCTTTTCAATTACTTTAAGGGCATGTGATACTTTATCATAAGAGCAATTTAGTTTCGCCAACTTTAAGTTTGCAGTAATAAAAATTATTCAAAACAATCAAAATAAAATAAGCAATCAAATAACTTTGGAACCTACCTCACACATTTGTAATTGAAAGAGTCGCCTTTCCTTCTCCATTTCATCGGCAATTTCCGCCGGCGTTACTTCAGTTCTAATGAGACCAGCCTCTTTTGCGTGTTGCTTTTTTTCCTTCTCGATCTTCGCATACTTCGCTTCATAATCCTTCCATGCCTTCTCAAAAGGCCTTTTAAGGTCACCTTTAACACCCCTCAGATCTCCCTTCAGCAACGAATCCAACGGAAACATCACTATATTGTTAATGTTCTGCATCTATGAAATAAAAATTAAACATGAAAGACAATGTTTAACAGTATCTCCGGATTCACTTTCGGTTCTATGATTACAAACAGAATATAATATAAGCTTCTTCTACGAACGCTAATGAATTTTATTTTATTTATTCACTGTTCATACGATTATAACATAAAATTTCAAACGAAGAAAAATTATTTTTAAGGATGTAGGATCCAAGTTCTAGCCTTAAAATTTAATCTCTTTATTTTGCTTAATAAATATTATAAGTATATACTTTTTCTCTCTGTAGTGGTACGAATTTTTTAAATAAAAGTATGCGTATAGAGCTTTCGAATTATTTATTTTACACAAAATTTATTAAAACCAAAAAATGTATCGTTCTATCGCCATACTCATGGCCGATTTCTTCACCTCCGGATAAAATTTATCTTCCAGTCTTGCAGATAAACCCTGAATCCACCAATCAGAAATGGTTAAATAGGGTTTATCTGCAAGATAAATTTTATCTAGAGGTGAAGAAATCAGCCATTATATTTTAAAAAAGAGAGTGCTGTACAGTGAAAAAAATATCCATTTATAATCTTCGTTGAGTAAACTGAAGAAATCAAATTTTGAGTTTAGAACTTGGATACAACAGCTTTTATCGTGGCCTTAATTTTTGAATTTTTTAAAATTACTTTGGATAAATGGAATATTAATTTAGGCATACCAAGGTTTTCATCAAAGCGCTGAGTTCTTTGGTGACTACTGCAAACTTCAGGAAGGCGGCGCCGATATCCGGTTCCTGTTCTTTCAGAGCCGCATCCCCTAACCTTTCCAAAGTTCTTCCTAGGTAGACTTCATTGTCTACGTGCGCTGAAAAATAAAGAGATTCCTTAGTTACACAATGAAAATTCGTGTTTGAACTCTTAAGTCCACATTTTAAAAAAATGAAAATTTTACTAAATTGTGCTAGATTTGTACTATATTGTGTCACAAAAGATTTTTTAAATCATGAAAATTAGAAATTTCAGTGATTACAAAAGATTTCAAGGAATTCCAGAAGATTTTCAAAAATTTCAAAAATATTTTAAAGGATACGAACTATTGTAAGAAATTTCAAAAGATTTAAAAAGATTGTAAATTTGTAATGGATTTTACAAAAGCTTTAAGGTGCTTTTAAAAAGTTTCCAGAGATTTAAAAGGAATTTGATGAAATTTAACGAAATTTCAAAGGTTTTTAAGTAATCTAAAAAAATTTCAAAACATTTCAAGAACTTGAAGGGATTTTCAAAGGATTTTTTTTTTTATTTAAATTCAATTCGTTTTCAATTTCAAAATATTTCAAGAGATTTCTAACGATTTCACAAGTTTAGCAGCCACCTTGCAAGAGGTGAAAAGCAGAAATTATTCGTAATGTTTAACCGGTCAAACTCGGATCACTACAAGGCATCTCTAAAAGCAGACAGATCGATTTCTCTGGCGCCTGCTTTGCGTAAAGAGACTTATCGCCTTTTTAAACGATTTGATTTAATTCCTTCCTTTATTTTTAGTCCTTTTTGTTCTTTTAAGAGTTTAGCTTTTACTTTTGATGAATAAAGAATATAAAGAACACATTCTTTCCCAACGGCCAAGAAGTCAATAAAATTCCTGCAAATAATTAAGATATTTGAATGTAGCATACCATTCCCTGAGTTGTGAATGGCTTTGATGGCCTTCTTTAATTTAGTCAATCCATCTCTATCGAAGTCCAGCGTCTGAAAAAATATACGAGTTATAATTTGAATATCACAGAAATTAAATATACATTAAAAATGTTACTAATTTAAAATCAAATAATGCAATATAAAATAGAAAGTGCCTGAATACATTCAACTTTTTAAATCAAAATACTGAGAAAAGATATATAATATGTATCTTAAAAGTTAATTTTATAATTTTATAGGATAGCAGAAGGATTTTTTACGAATTTTACAAAGTTTCGTAAAGGTTTAATAAATTAATTTTAAGGGGTTAAAAATATTCTTTACTAAATTTTAATATTCTTAGAGTTCTTATTGTTTTTTAAACTAGAATAATTACAAAATACTGACAAAATACTGGTTCACTAACATTGAAAATAATACAATATAAAAAAAAAACTATAAGAATGTTCATTTTTCTTTGTATTTGAAACATTATTTCCACATAAAATAGATTTGGGAAACAATATTTCATTCATTTGAACGTTCAGAGCTTCAGGTGCATACATTTTAAAGGTTTTTGTGGATTTTAAAGTTTTATAAACATCTTTTTCTCAAAAACTAAAAATCCCCAATGTGAGTAGTAAATTCTGGATTTTGACCACTGTAGTGTCATTCTGTGGTGTCGAATCCGTCATTTATTATTGGTACTTCTAATCACAGAGATTGCAACAAAGGCTTTAATATTTCAAGCATTTCAAAAATCGAGATATTAAAAAGCCTATAGAGTTATATTTTTGAGGTTTTTGTACGTTGTATAATTATGAACAATAGTAATTCTTTAGTGAATAAGTATCTGGACCTGAAGTGATGAAAGATTCTATAATTAATTTGGAAACGATTAGGAAACAGGAAACCGGAAGGAACTAGTAACAGGAAATTACAACGAACCTCTTCGAGAGCAGTGATTGTCTGTCTGCATTGTGGCATTCGCGAGACGAAGGTGGAGGTAGTCGGCGAGTTGTAATCCTCCCTCGTCTCCTCGACAAACTCACTAACTGCGATTAATCCCGGCATTTTTAGATTTTTTGGGACTTATTTACAGCTCATTCGCTATTAAGTTTGTTCACTCTTCACACCTACTCCACTTCAGTTGATTCGATTCTAAATTCTAATGCCGCCCTTGAGAGAAAGAAGACGAAAACACGAGAGCGCGAACTCCAGGATGACTGATCAGCATATATATATATGTATATATATATACATAACACAACACACAAACACAACTATGTCATCGAAGAATCGCAACACCAATCACGACCACTTTCTTTTCATCCGCTCTTCCTTTCTCTCTCCTCCTCCTTATTTTTATCGCCTTTTCAATATAATAATATTCCTTTTTTTCCTCGCGATTAAAAAAATTGAATCTCAACTTGACTGCCCACCTTTCTCGTTTAGATTCTGCTTTTACTCGTATTGCATTTCGTTCCTCTCTCGAGTCTCACCTTCAGGAATCTCGGGCTCAGCCATTTTACTAATTGAAAAAAGTTGACGTTTCGAACGAATTTTAGTAGAATATAGGAAAAGAGAAGATCATGCGCTTGGGTGAAGCGTGGGCGATGAAGAAGAAAATTGCGATTGTCGATTGTCACCAATTGTCACGAATACAATCAAAATAAACTTCCAACTGTCACCGAGCAAAGCACTAGCTTGACTGGGTGAGTTCAGGGCATATACGAGACACAAACCACACAAACTATCCACTGAAACGAGTGCTATGGATATTGACTGCTATTCACTAACCGATTGCGATCGTGATCGCCAATCACGTCCTTTTTATTCGTTCTTAATCAATGGTTCCGATGCAATTTGCAAGTCTGTGCAAGTCTACAACTTCGTACCACCTACGGTTTCGCGCGAAGTGATAAAGTGGAGTGAGCAGGGCTGGGTACTTAAAACTTGAATATAAAGCCATGCCCAGGGTTGGGAAAGGAAAATACCTGAGGTAAATTTACATGGTTTTTTACGGTAATTTACGAGGTATTTTTAGGATCCTTTCATTCACACGTAGGGTTGTAAAATTTCATGAAACTTTGGTCAAATGAAAAGTTTCATGAAACTTTGGGGGTCTCGTGAAACATTTCAATGTTTCAAAGATGGCGGCGGGAAAATTCAAAATAAGCACGAAATGCCTTCCTTGAGGCATTTCTAAGTGTTTATATAACAATTTAACAGTTTTCTTCAACGCATTCACAAATATCATAGTTTTACCAAGTTTTACTAAAGAAATACTAAATAATATTCCAAAACAAGTTAAATTTGCGGGACCGTCGAGCCTAACCTCTATTTCCGCGCATGCGCAATTAGAAGTTCACCTCCTTTCCCCCCAAAGTTTCATGAAACAATGAAACTTTGACAGTGAAACATTTGAAAGTTTCAAGTGAAAGTTTCAATGTTTCAATGAAACGTTTCATTGCTCACAACCCTATTCACACGATGAAGGTGCTATCCAGGGTTGTGCACGTAACATACCTTAGGTAAATTACATGAGGTTTTTTACGTAATTTACGTACGTATATTACATCCTGAGTTTTTTTACAAAACGTAATATACGTTTTCAAAATGGCGCCATAGCATCTGATTGGTTGCTATTAGCGCGCAATATTCAAAAAGTGAGGTAATGTTTGTTCTTTCCGTTTTTTCTTATGTTCGCCATCTTTTTTTACATTTATGACGTTTTTTTACGTATATTACATTTTTTACGTATAATACGTCAAAAACCTCAAGTTACACGCGTAACTTGTTACAACGCGTAACTGACCAACACTGGATATTAGTAATAATATTAATATCTTTGATAATTAGGATATTTCACAATCACTACCAGTTCGAAAAATATTGACCCCGAGAATACTGGGTATGCATTTAGCAGACGTCCAATGCATTTTCCCATGCAAGAGTTAAAGTTTAGTGGTTTTAAATTAATTAATTTTAAAAGATATTTTGTGGTGACTTATTCGACCCAGAATAAGTTGAACAAATACTTTTTTTAGAAGGCATTCACTTAGACGCTCACCAAAAAATAACACGCACTCTGTTTATTGGACGAAGAAGACATACTTGGAGGCTATGTTCGTAACATGTAAACAGAAAGTCTTTTGATTGTCGGAAAGGATAATGGGAAGAAAAAGTCTCAGAAAATGTTTTGTTGTTGGTTGCTCGACGACTTCTGATAATTTGGATTCAAAGTTTTTTTTAGATTTCCAGCTATTATAACGGAGACAAATAAAAAGTTTTTGAAAAAAGACACCTATTTAAGACCAGAACAGGTTACTTATACAATTGTCAAAACTTCGACGAAAAGTATGAATAAATGCAACGAGACAAGGAAAATTGTCTGAAAGTACAGTAAATCATGCTCGAATTTACTGCAAACATTTCCTTTCAGGTAATTTGTTTACAAAAGGTGTAAAAAAAAGTTTTAGATGTAGTTTGTTTCAAGATTATTTAGAACATTTTTAATTTTTTATTTTTATGTGAAAAAGTAGCTAAGTTTTTAATGAAAAAAATTTCGAAAATATTAGAATTTGTACCTAATGGTATAGATTCGCAAAAATACTTTTGCTGCTTTCCTGCAGTCAGCAATGTCAGTGCAGTTGCCGGACTTTCTGTTTACATGTTACGAACATAGCCTCCAATTATGCCTTCTTCGGCCAATAAACAGAGTGCGTGTTATTTTTTGGTGAGTGTCAAAGTGAATGTCTTATAAAAAAAGTATTTGCTCAACTTATTCTGGGTCGGATAAGTGACGACAAAATATCCTTTAAAATTAATTAATTTAAAACCACTAAACTTTAACTTTTGCATGGGAAAATGCATTGGACGTCTGCTATGTGCATACCCAGTATTCTCGGGGTCAATATTTTTCGAACTGATAGTGATTGTGAAATATCCTAATATCTTTGGTTGCATCTAGAAAACCAAAAAGAGTGAAAAGGATGGAAAACAGTCTGTCTCTTTAACTTTTTGCTCATGGACTTTCTGTATACAAGTTGCTTGCGGATTTGCAAGCACACTTCTCTGAAAAAAAAAACCAAAAAAACATAAAATATCTCGCAAGTTGTGTGTTGAAAAAGTTTAAAATTGCTTCGATGAATAACATAATAAAGTAGCTTAAAAATAGTTAATATTATATTGCGATTATATATTGAAAAGTTTAAAAGTTTTTATTTTGTATAAATAATACTTTGAAATATACATTATATTTCATATATATGTATTAAAGGTGCTTAACTATCATCTAAATTCAGTAAACATGCCTTATTATATCCATGAAGAATTATTGATTTTCCAGAACAATGCCACTGAGCGTTTAAAATTGTTATATCTTTGGAAGTTGGCGTACAAGTTACTCCATTTTGATGCCATTTAAACATATAAGTACTTTCAGTGAAAACCATTAAACAAGGGGAAACTGGACTCCACTTCACTCCTGTAAAAAAAAATATTTTTCTTCAACACATAGATGTATGAATAATGGGGATTTTTAAGTAATTTTAAGGAATATTAAGGAATTTTACGAAACTTATTGGAATTTTATAAAATCTTAAGAGACTTCACCGGGTTTTTAGTTCTAAGCACGAATATTTTTGCAGGGCTGGACATAAGTAAACAGAAAAACAGAGGGATTATCTTCGCACAGGATTTAAATGTAAATTCCGATGATCTAATATTGTAGAATTAGAGAATATTTACCAGAAATATTGTTTTGTAAGAGAAGAAAATCGATATCACCAGTTGTAACTTCCAATATCCACAAAGTAGATGGATATATTTGATGTCTTATTGCTAGAAATCGGCCACATGAACTGAATTCCAAAATATCGAGGCAAGCAATTTGTGATTCACTGATATTGTCCCTTTTGGCTATTGGTATGTTGATGGGACGAATTAATACTTCCTCGACTGAAATATATAAATATTTATATAAATTCATCAGCATATTTTTGTCTTAATTTGTCCTAATAATACTTACAAACGTGTTTATGTTTTACTGATGAGGCCACATTTGGATCTTTATTGTAAATAATTGTTTCCTTAAAGACTCGATTGTGATAGTGAGTGTTTGTAATAACAGGATCGCAATGCAATTGAATTAAAGGTTTCCATGTGACGTTATTTACCAATGCAACCTATAATGAGAAGAAAAATTCAAGTCCATATTATAAAATTAAATAATTAAATAATTAAATGGAAAGAGTAGGGAACGGGTTTTTTGCAATATATAGAATTACCATTTCATTGTGGCCAGCAACTGCTATCAATTGAGAACTGGGCATCCATTTTACAATCTCTATACCCCTTAATTCTCTATAGAAAACATTTTCTCTCTCTCGTTGTACCGAATATTTTGGACAAAATACTCCTATTTGACTTTCAGACATGGTGGAGTAGACAATCAACTTTGAATCGTCGCTATTAGAACACCAGATGCATAAGTTTTCGCTGTTTTGTGACCAGGATAGTCCATTAATCGAACTTAAGGGTTCACATATGAGTTTCTGAAAAATAGTTTAAATCTCATTATTAATATACAATCAGCGCATTGGATTCAACTTCTAATTTCAAAATTCGAACTCTTTTTTTTATTTGACAAATATTATAATCAGATATTTTTTCGTATTTTAATATAAAAAAGGCACATATATAAAAGGAGAATTTCATTCTCCATTTTATTCAACGAAAATTATAGATAAATATTTTTTCGCTCTGTAGCGCTAATCTTTTTGCAAATATAAGACTGCATACAGAGCGAAAAAATATTTATTTTCGATACTTTTTACATAAAACGAAGAATTTAAAATCTAACTTTAAAATTCAATATTTTTATTTTACTTAAAAACTATTTGAATTAGATATTTTCTCGCTCTGTACGCATAATTTTAGTTAAAAATTGATTAATTCTACAGAAGGAAAAAATTCCAATTTTAATATTTGTTAAGTAAAATGAAGAAATCGAGTGTTTTGATCGGAACTTGGTTCCAACACCTTTAAAGGGGGAAACCACATTAGGAGGTCCATAAAATCAAAACTTTATATTGTTCATTATTAAATTCTCTATTAGATAAACTAAATTTTGGAAAAAAAATTTAAAGATTTATTCAAAAAAAAAAAAAAAAAAAAAAAAAAAAAAAAAAAAACGACTAAAAAAAGGAGAAATTTTCAACTTTCTCCTTTAAATTCCCACCAATCAACCAATTATGAAATGTTATTGAAAACATATACAAAACGACATTAATGACCTCAAAATTTCAATTAATTCTAATCGTTTGTTCCCTTTCAAAAAAGCATAAAAATCAGTGTCCCAATGTGGTTTCTGAAATTAAGAAAGTTACGGTAACATTCTCGGTACGGAACAACCTGAACTGACCCGAACAACCTTATTTTACGTCAACAGTGGTGCAGTGGTGGCAATCCAAAGACCACATGGCTCGCGCAGAATAACATCCAGAAAAAAATTATAGATTAGAAATTCCTAAGAAATTGAATTCAAACATAACATGTGAGAGTTATTCTTCACTTCGAATAGAACAATTTCTTAAAAATGACACACTCTATTGACTCTAACATCAGTTACATTAGCTGTGCCTGCAATCGTGTTCCGCATTCAGTTGATTATGGAGAAAATGGACTTTTGTGTTACGGGGCCTCTAATGCGGTGGCAATTTGCGATCTCCAAGCCTCAAAAACAGGAAAAGTTTTAGAAACTCTTCACCATCACACAGAAAGAGTCAGCGTAGTGCGATGGATTAAATCAAAATTGAAAGATGCAGAAACTGAACTGATTTCAGCATCCTCTGATGGCACTGCCATTATTTGGACTAAAAGGAAAAATGATTCCCTCGAAAAACAAATATCGGTGAATTTATTTTAATTGCAATGAATAGGAAATCTTAAATTTAAAAATTTCAATTTTATGGGTCATTCTGAAATTTCATATCAAAGTTCTCGAATTACATATGTATGTACAAGACTAGTTTTCAAAGTTCGCTCTGTAGTGTTATTCGTTTTTTAAATATTAAATTATGTGTGCAGAACAAAAAAAATCTAACTTGAATAATTTTTCATAAATTGAAATTAATATTTCAAATTATAACCACACTTATATTTCTAAGAGAATTAACGCTATAGATCGTAAAGATATCTAGTTCTAGCGTTTATTAAGTAAAATGAGGAAATTGAAATTAGAACTTTGAAAAGATTTCTTATTGAACGACTTTTAAGATGAATTGCATTCAACGGTTGTTAATGATTTTATGTTCTTCCAGAGTTACGAAGCAACATCTATTATCAACATAAATGATCCTCTTTCGGTTTCTCACGCTATCTATACATCCAAGAACTCAAGAACGAATCTTCTGATTTGCACTGGATCAATAAACGGTGATTTTAGGCTGTGGAAACGAGATAATAGCGAGAAAACACTTTTATTCCAAACACTTTCCTTCGGGAAAAAACTACCAATTCAGGCTTGTCTCTCTTTTCTGCCTCAAAGCAACAACCCTCTTTTAATAATTGCCCTTGATGATTCCACAATTCAATTGTTTTGTCAGAATTCTACAGAGACGGATTTTCTCAAGGTTCAAGTTTTAATCGGACATGAAGATTGGATTACATGTCTGGATATTATTCAGGATGATATTGGAAACAGTTTTTTGGCAAGTGGATCTCAGGATAGTTTAATACGTTTGTGGAAATTAACGGTAAAAAAGGAAGATACTGAAACAAAGGAGCTTAGAGCAAAAAGAGAAAAATTCAGTGTAAATGAAGAAGAGTACGAGGTGACTTTAGAGTCAATTCTCAGTGGACATGAAGGTTGGATTTATGGAGTAAATTGGCATCCTTTGATTGAAATTAACGGCAAATTGACACAGCCAATGAAGCTTTTATCTTGTTCTTTGGATAAAAGCATGATTGTGTGGGAACTGAGCAAAGAAAATGGGTTTTGGATGGAGTGCGTTCGGGTTGGAGAAGTTGGTGGTAATTCTTTGGGATTTTATGGATGCAGATTTGGACCCGAAGGGAAGAGTATTTTAGCGCATGGTTATCAAGGAACGTTTCATATTTGGAGGTATTCGGAGGATTCGAAAAATTGGAATCCCAGTCCAGCACCGAGTGGACATTTCGGTGGAGTCGTGGATTTGTGCTGGGATCCAAAAGGAAGGTTTGTGCAATATCCTAGTCCAGAATAATAAAAATAAGATACTATTGATGTATTTCAAAAATTTATGTTATTTAAAATATTTTAAAACTACTTAAAATCCCCGAAAAAACCTGAAATTTAATTTTTAATTTTGATCTCTCGAAATCGTTAGACATTTCTTACAATTTATTTTGAATTCTCTTGAATTTCTTTTCTTAGAATTTTTTAAAATTCATCTTTAACTTTTAAAAACCCTTTTGTATTTAATGAATTCTTTTAAATTCCTGTGAACTTTCAAAAATTCTTTTATATTCTTTTAATTATCATGAATGCTTTTGAATTCGTTTGAATTCCTTTGTATTTTAAAAATTATTTTGAATAATATCCACTTCTTTTGAATGTTTTGAACTGAGTTTTTTAAAATCTTTCTCAATAGGTTTCTGTTAACGGCGAGTATTGACCAGACAACAAGAATCCACGCACCCTGGTCCGAAGATTTTGACACATGGCACGAAATCGCACGACCTCAAATTCATGGTCACGACATGTCTTGTCTAGCAATGATATCACCCTACAAATTCGCCTCAGGGGCAGAAGAGAAAGTAGTTCGCATTTTTACATGCACTTCAACGTTCAAAACCTGTTTGAATAAAATATCACATGCAGATGATTTCGAAAACGTATTACCAGAAGGTGCTTCGCTGCCTTCTTTGGGTTTAATGAACAAAGCCATATTTGAGCAAGACCTCAAGGAAAATAAATCACACGTCGGTAGTTCAAAAGATCTGACCTACGATCGTCCCCCAGTTGAAGAGGAACTCATTCAACACACCCTCTGGCCGGAAGAACAGAAGCTTTACGGTCACGGCTACGAAATATTCACCATGACTGCCACACACGACGGAAAATTATTGGCTACTGCCTGCAAATCAACTGATCCTGAATACGCAGCAATTTTAGTTTGGGAGACGAAAACCTGGACACAAGTGCAAAAATTAATCTCCCACCAATTGACCGTCACGCAACTCGCATTCTCTCCAAATGACAAATACTTGGTCTCCGTTTCACGGGACAGACGTTGGTCCCTTTTTCACTTTGAGGAAGGGAGATACAATTTGTTAGCCGCCAGCTTAAAAAAAGACAGTCTCCATGGTAGAATAATCTGGTGTTGTGCCTGGACTCATGATTCAAAATATTTTGCAACTGGGTCTAGGGACGGAAAGATCGGGATCTGGAGTGAAAATGTCCATTTATCTTCACCGTTTCTTCCAGTCACAAGCTTGGAAATAAAAAACTTCTCCGTAACAGCCCTCGCTTTCGCTCCAACTACTTTTTCTCCAAATGCTTATATCCTTGCAGTGGGATTCGATAATGGCCTAATTGAGGTAATGGAAGTTATGTTGCAAAATGATCAACTGGGTTGGAAATCTTTGGCGAAATATGACTCATCATTTGCCCATCATCTGACCGTAAAACGTCTTCAGTTCCGTCCACAAAGCGAAAGCAAGAAAAAATTACTACATCTTGCAAGCAGCGGATTAGACCATACAGTGAAAATTTATAATCTCGACTTTTCTAAATTTTGACAGCTTGTAAATAAACTTTTCTAATGTAATAAATATTATTCATTTAGATTACAATTTCAATTTAACAACTTACCCGGCTCAATTTCCAGTCCTGAATTTTATATATTTCCACGTAGTCTTTATTTTTGTCTGTAACTATAACTGCTAAACTCTTTCCATCTGGACTGAACTCCAAATTTTTGTTGGCAGATGATTTCAAATTTTGAATATGAACTACACAACGATTTTGCAAGGACCACACTGATAACTGTATCTAAAATGAAGAAAACACGTCAAACTATCTTATTATATATGAAACTTTATATTCAGATCTTTATTCATTTTGAGATACTTGGAGAGCACTTGATCCAAATTCTAATCTCAAAATTAAACTCTTCATTTTACTCAACAAATATTAGAACTATATATATTTTCGATTTATTTTTAAATTATATTTGTTAAGTAAAATGAAGAGTTTGAATACTTTACCATAAGAGCAATTTATTTTCGCCAAATTTATGTGGAATATTTCCAAGCTTTAAAATTCTTTACAAGTTCTTTCGAATTCTATTTAAACTTTTTGTTGCATCATTTAATTTTTACTACCTTAATTTCTAAACTAGAATCGGTTTCCAACACCTGACGACCTCTCCTTGTTATATTTAAAGAAAGCTAATGACTGTGATTATAATATATAAATTATTTAGCGCAATGTATATAATTTTGCTTACATTAAAATCCGCAAAAGTAATAATGCTCTTGCTATCTGGAGCCCATGTAACATTTTCTAAACCAGCACTGCCTTCCGTTATTTTACATTTCCAATCTGGATACGAAAGTGAAAATACTTGGATAATAGCTCTTTTCAAATTAAAGCACAAAATGTATTTGCTGTCTGGAGCCCATTCGATACCCTGTAAACATATATTTAAAAATATATTTTTAAAGTATATGTATTTTAAAAATTAGAAGAATTATTCTGTTTAAATTATAGTAATTTTATAGTGTCTTAACCAAGTTTTAACTACAAAATTAGATTTCCTCATTTTAATCATCAAATATTATAATTAAATTTTTTTTTCGCTCTGTATACGTAATTCTATTAGAAATAAAATTGTGTCTATAGAGCAACAAAATCTTTAGCTTGAATGCTTTTTCCCTAAAACGAAGGATTCAAAATCTGACTTCAAAATTGAATTTTTTTACTTTACTTAAAAAATATTTGAATTAGATATTTTCTCGCCCTGTACGCATAATTTTAGTTAAAAATTGATTAATAATACAAAGGGAAAAAATTCCATTTTTAATATTTGTTAAGTAAAATGAGGAAATCGAATTTTAAAGTTGGAACTTGACCCAACACCCTTAACAAACGTTATAATTTGAATTATAGATATTAAGTATAAAATGTATGATTTTAATAATATTTTTGTAACGTAAAACGATTAAATTTTGAAGTTAGATTTCAAGTTCTTCGTTTCACACAGAGTATTAAAAGTAAGTATTTTTTTAACTCAATAGCAATATTTAAATTTCGAAAAAGAGTAAATCTGCAGAACAAAAATATATCTATGAGTTCTAATATTTATTAAATGAAATTTTAATTATTAGAAGTAGGTCAGCTTATGTATCTAAAAAATATTGAATTTCGTTCAAATAAAAAGTTTTAATCATAGCAATCTTATTTTCCTACTTGTTTACTTCTTGTAATATTATTTTTGTCAGAATGTCAATGTGTAAGTGCACAGTGTTTCCCGCGCGCCGGATATATTATATATACATATAGTGGATATATATATATATAGTGGAAACCTAACCTCAATAACATCTGAGAAGATGAAAGAATGAATCGTTTCACAATTTTTTGTGTATTTTATAATCAAATTCGTTTGAAAAGCTGTAGCTATAAATCCTCCATTCGGAGAGAAGTGACACAGATTTTTATTTATACGAAATATTTGACTGGACATTCTAAAAAAAAAAACACAACAAACCCGACAAAAACTATTGTATTGTTTGTATTGTTTGTATCATTTGGTTTAAAAGTGACAGTTGAAAAACTTTGCTTCCTTTGCTTTGATCTCTGATTGTGTTCAGCCATGTTTGTTTTGATTAGGCTCACCAACCTAGAAAAAACAAACTTAAAAAGGCGCCACCTTGCATGGCGGGAAATTTAAATTCTGAACAAAATAATGGCATTATAAGTTAATTTATAGGATTTGTAGTAATTTTTTTAATATTTCGGATGTATTAAAGTCAAGCCAAAATACTATATTGATATTGAAATTAATTTTTTTAATGGATTACATATACCGTGTTTTATAATTTCATAATAAATTTTCATCCTTTGCAAAGTTTTGAAAAGTTTACTACCCTGAGTGCGATCAGTTGCTGTTGAGTTCAGAGTACAGAGTTCAGACTTTAGTTCTGTATTTGTACTTTGTGTCTAGCATTTGTCAGCATTTGTCAGCATTTGTTGCTTTTTCCGTGAATAAAATAAATTAAATAAATTATTTAATTTACGTTTTGTATTTTGCCACACACTACTGCGTTGAGAGCGTTTTTTGTGTCTCATAGTGGTCATATGTGTATTATTCTCCATTGAATTTTTTATCCGGATAGAAGAATGGACGGAATGGCCAAAACAGTCGACATAGTGCAGAAGGCAATGGTGGATGCCGTGGAGAAACATATAGTGAATATGTTAATAAACGGCGATGAAGCGGTGAAGATAATTCCAGAGCTTGTAAGAACATATATACCTCAATTAAATGAAATTCCAGAAGCTGCAACCTACGTAGAGAATTGCACGTGCTCTTCCTACACACCTTTTTTTCAAAATCAATGTCACATTTGTCATTGTCTCGAGAGCGAAATTCAAAGTTTGAAAAGATGCTCTCGATGCCACATGATTTCTTATTGTAGTAAGGGGCACCAAAAAGAGGATTGGCCATCGCACAAAGATTTGTGCAAAGTTCTCGCTGATCTAGGAGGACAAAAAATGTTTCAAAAGCTCAAAGAAAATTACGATCCTGATGCTGCTTCAATTTCCAAGAAAGTCGACCAGCTGAAAAAAAGGATGGAAATCAAGGCTTCGATCATTAGGAATGTCATAAAAAAACTTGGAAGAAAGTTGAACCTTTTTGAATTGCAAATGATTAATTACCCCAGGATCTGTTTCACCTGCTTTGAATCTGAAGCGGAATTGGTTAATTGCCGTGATTGTCCGATTGCTTCGTTTTGCAAAGAACATACCGGCGATTCAGAGCATTTTCTACTTTGCCCTCAACTAAAGCTTTGTCAAAAAATCGAACTTGATCAGTCATTTCGCGATAATTTTCCTGTGCAAAAAACCACGTTCGATTTTTATATCGCGAATACTCTACCTACCACTCGATTATTGCCGAAATCAATGAAGGAGTTTCTTCAGACTTCTGTTAAGGTACTTTCGAATTTAGAATATAATTATATCCTGCTGTATTTTTCAGTTTTTAATTTTATTTTTATAAACGTGTTTAACCATTTCCATAAAATAATTACAAAATATGGACTTTTTTCAGGTGAATGAAGAGTCATATGTAAAAAATTTTGAGCGCCCCGACTTCTGGAAGGTTTATTTATCAGAAGTCTTAAGTAAACCACTGACTCTTCTTCACGTGGTACAAAAACTTAAGTTGCCAACGAAATCAAGGTTCGTTATTCACGTCATAGGTGCCGACATGGAAGAAGTTGAAACAACAATTTGGGAAACTATTCTTCATTGGCTTCCTACTGTAACTGAACTCAGAATTGCCTTCATCGGACCTGAGCTGAATGAAAAAAAAATCTGCAAGGGCAATCTGTGTCAGAAGTGCTGCGAACGAAAGAGGGAATTTAATTTCGAGATATTTAATGACAATTACGAGATTTACAGCTCTACAAGTATCCATGCCCTGAAGCCAGACATCGTTATTGGATACAATAATGCTCCTTTTTTATACACAGCCTGGTCGAATACTATTCTTAAATTAATTACCATGCAATCGCCTCTAATTCTAACTGCAACTTCAGAGATTGAAGCCTACAGAGATCATCATTGGATAAAATCATATTTGTGCACTGCAGAATACCACTCTTTGCAAAAAAATCCATTTGAGAGTTTATTGGTCGAGAGAAATCCCGAGGATGAAAGACTGATTGCAAAAAATAAGTACTTGATAATTTACGATGACTTGTATAATTTATCGAAGAAGTCATGCTCTGGTAGCTGTGTTACTCGTGAGACCAAGATTTTCCCTAGAATAAACTTGCAAGATATAGCAAGAAGTTCTATGTTTCATCGCAGCGATACTTCGAAAAAGGAACCTAGTAATAAAAAGGTTGTTTCAAAACAGAAGACACAACCGATGACTCAAACGGAAAGAAGGCTCAACAAACGGTTACAAGAAGAACTCCAGAAAAGCAGGAAATAAAATTTTATAAGTAAAGTTCTACGGAATTAATCAATGCTTCGGAACTAATTTTAATTTAACATTAAAAATTTTACTATTGCAGAAACCAAGAATATTATTTGCAAGATTTGAGGAAAAGTCACATTTTTATAGCATGATGAAAAAATTATTATGAATAATTATTATTACTATTAACTATTATTATTCTTTGTCAAAGCTTGAGAAATTAAGTCTATTTCTAGTTTAGATTTAAGTTCTTAATTGTATTTGTTTTTTTTTTTCTTGCGTTAAAGTGTTTAATACTTAATATGTATTAATTTAATTTCTACATTGGATTATAAAATCTTTATGTTATCATTATATCGCATAAATTGAAGCTAAAAAACCAGATTCACAATTATTTGAAAATATATAATTAATTTTAATAATATTAATATTAATATTATATAATTAAAAATAATTAATTCAAATTAAAGTGGGAAACGCGTGCTAAGCAGGGTTGTGCAGTGACGCGTCACTCGAAGTTTTTTACGTGTATTCATGTTTTTCTACTTAAGTAAATTACGTATTTTACGTAGAAAACTCTCCCACTCCATATGAACACTCGACTCTCCCAATGATGAACAAATCCAAGCCAGAGACCCTCCCAATGATGAAAAAATTTCTTCTCTCAAATGTCACATCAGTTGCGCATGCGTATTGTGTATTTATATAATATTTTTTAGCATTTTAAACTGCGCGCCAATAACAACCAATCAGATGCCGAGTACAATGACTTGCGCAGTGGTATCAAGTGAATATTGCAAAAGATTTTGTTCATCATTGAGAGAGGAATGCGTTCATCATTGGGAGGTTTTCATCTTTGGGAAGTTCATCATTGGGAGAGTCGAGTGAATTTGGTATTTTCGATGTAAAATACTTTGTAAATTACTGTAAAAAACCATGTAATTTACCTTAGGTATTTTACTTACCCAACCGTGGTGCTAAGCGTGTTTGCTTTGTGGGGTGTGAACGTGTGAACAATCCTTTATGTGAGGTTTATTTTTATTATTATTTAGTGTTTACGAATGAGGAACATGACAGACAATTGTCAGAGACCACGGGCCAGCATCAAGTGTTTATTCTCTGTTGTTGATTTCATTTATTATTTAAATAATACCCTAAACGCTTTTATTCTCAATTTTGCACAAAAACCATTGAAATAAATCAAAATGGGAGTAATATTTCTGGAACACATTGGTGGCTCTCGACTCTTTTCTTGTGCATCATGCGACACAAATCTTACAAATAGAAGTCAGCTGATAAGCACTCGTTTCACAGGAGCAACTGGTCGAGCATTTCTTTTCAACAAAGTTGTCAATCTAAATTACAGGTAAGTTTTATTTCGTTCCTATAATTTGTCGTATCGATGCCTATAATTATTGATAATTGATGACTATGCATTCCCCAGTTTCAACCTCCAAAATCCTTACTCTCTTTATTTTTCAGATAAAAGTGGTTCGCAATGTTACTTCAGCAATGAAAAAATTATATTATTAATTCTAAAAACATTAAAAAAAAACTTTCATCCCCCTAAATATGTAGAAACCTTCAAAAGAGTTTCCAAGTATAAAAAAGCCACTAAAAATCAACAGAATTATCCTAATAACGAAGCTCAGTGTTATAATTTTTCTAATAGAAGTATTTGATGCTAAAAAATTTTTTAGAAAAGTAAATCACTGTGTAATAAATTTTTTTAATTTACAGCGAAGTACAAGACAGAGTGATGTTGACTGGACGACATATGGTACGTGATGTTAGCTGTAAAAATTGTGACTCAAAGCTCGGATGGATCTACGAATTTGCAACAGACGAAAATCAACGATACAAGGAGGGTCGTGTAATTTTGGAACGCGCTCTTGTTTCAGAAAGCGATGGTCTAGGTGACAATGTTTAAACAGTGATATTTTGTGGAACATAATAGTTTATAACAGATTCTTATTTCTTATTCTTCTTTTGGCTTTCTTTCTATTTTAAAATAAAAATTGATGCGCAAATATGAATCTTTAAGAACGAAGGCATATGTACGACGTGAAAGGCGTCTATGGCTTTTTCTGATACAGTTCCTCTTATACTGAAAAGATCCGTTGTTTCCGTTTCAAATCAAGGGTTTTGGATCTAATTTCTAATCACGAAATTCGATTCCCCCATTTTATTCAACAATTATTTGAATTTGAAATGTGTTCGCTCTGTATTTTTACTTCGTTTTAGAAATCGAAATGTTAAAATTATAATATTTGTCAAGTAAAATGAAGGGTAAGAATTTTTATGTTAGAACTTGTATCCAATGAATTTATGGGTCATTTTTTCCTGAATTCTTGTACATACTTAATGAACTTCTGACAAACAATTTACAACAAAGCATGTTTCCAGAATTATAGATATTTTTGAAAACTTCATTAACTTCTTGTCATGTGTATTTTCATTTTTCTTGAGACATTTCTTTCATCGAGTTTTTTGAGATATTTTAAAAATTATAAGTATAATTTGTCAAAAGTTCATATCGTAGCTAGAAATCGTTATTTTACAAACTTGTTCGATCTTAATTAGTTATTAAAATTATCTTCGTTTCCTTATATTTTCAGTATAAATATTATTGCTTCAAAAATATTAAATAAAGGCGGATTTAGTTTCTTAAGTATAGCAAATTTTTATTTTAAGTTCAAACCAAAATGATTGTCATTCAATCAGTATATTTGAAAAAAATAAATGTTTAAATTTTTTAGCAAAATATATACGTATCTAATAAAAGTGAAATTACAAATTTATAAATATGTATTTTAAATAAGTGGAATCTTCTTTAATTGGATTTTTTTCAAATTTCTAAGTCAGATGTTTATGTTTACTTCTAAGTGAAGCAAAGGTTTATTTAAAGAAAAATATATTACATAGGTGATTAATTAAATTTCTTCTTTTTTCTCGGAGTTTCCACTGATTTCGGTAGGATGAAATCTTTACTTTTGCAATCTTTTTCAGTGTGTCCTAAAAAAGAGAAAAGATAAACATTTTTTATTGAGTTGCAGACATATTTTTCAAGTGCTCGGTTTGCACGGAAACATATCTTTTTCCCGTTCTTGTACTTACCAGGTTCGTTACATTGAAAGCATTTTCCCATTATTTTTGGTTGTTTATGACACACGTGTATTTTCAAAGTACAACGTTTACAAACGTTACAATGAGCCCAGGAGCTTTTAACGCAACGTTTACAAACATCACAGTGCTTATATTGCCTACCATCTTTAGAGGTACATTTCTTACATTTTTTGCAGTGATTATTTTCAGGTGCAACCCATCGTTCACATTTCTTGCAATATTTATAACCGTCGGATTCTGGCAAGGTTATTAAACTTAATTTAACGTTCGTAAATATACGAACAGGTGATTTCTGCTTCACAGTATTCGACCTTCCATGAAAAACAGGATGATTATCATATTCCACTTTATAATCACACATTTCTAAAGAACTCAAACCTCCTGTAATTCCGGGTGGATTAGATTTTTTTTTAATCACTGATTCCATGAAGTATGGAAAGACAAATAAAATTTTCAGTTCGTCGTCTACGCTTTTCAAATTGTTCCATTTCTTATGGTCTTCAGAGATGGTTTTAACAGTCTGCGATATTGGCTCCACACGTCCGCCAAATGGAGGATCACACACCAGATATATATCCTTACCACCTCCTTGAGTGACGAAGTCCTTAAATATTTGCTTGGACTCGGCGTTAAAGAAATGGTGATTAAATAAATTATACCATACGTAATCTAATGGTCCAAAGAAATTATGCTGTAATAAAAAACAATTAATGTTCATTATTATTTCATTAATTAATTTTACTTTTTTTATCTTTGATTACCTAATACTTTGATTACCTAATACCATAATTCTATTTAATCAACTGAACAGCACTACAAAGCGAAAAAATATCTAATTTTAATATTTGTTAAGCTAAATGAAGAAATCGAATTTTGATGTTGAACTCGGACTTAACAACACCTTTAAAATAAAAAATACTCACAAATCTTGCATCAAAATCCAAAAGAAGGCACGTCATTTCATTTCCAAAATTATGTAAAATGTACTCGTACAATCGAGGTACACCAATGCACAAAATGTGTTTAGCTTTCAGTTTTAGTAACATTTCGGCGATATCTTTAGTTGATTTCTCCGAAAAGAAGTATTGAGCTTCTTTCTTTGCATTACTTAAAGGTTTTAAAAATTCCGTGGGGTGAGTCATTTGATAATTCGTTAAACCTTTTTGTAAATCATGATTTTCATGCTTTATTACTTCTGAACTTAAAATGAGTATGTTGCAACTATGACAATAAATTCTATCGTTTATCTGACTAGACATAAGCTGGTTTAAGCGAAGATACAATTTCTCATGATTATAAGAAGTTAAAACTTTTTTCCCATTCGACTTTTGATAATTCGGCTGACGTTTAGTTATTTTCTTGTTTGGTTGCGTGAAAGAATTACACAGTCTCGAATCTCTCATTGCAGAACAAGCATAGAATTTCTTCAACTCGCCGTCAATATATTTGCCAAATAATAAAGTTGGACCTGTAACAGATACGTTCATTCATTTTAAACTAATCATAAAGGGAATCACTTGAAATATATTTTTAAAAAAGCCATATTTTTGAGATCTGCATATTGTTACCACTACAAAATTTTTTTTATTATGAGGAAATAATACATACCATGTGGACATTTTGGATGGTCCTTTAAATTTCCCCAAAAGCATTCCAATCCACTTTCGTTAAGGATACTCATTTCTATAAAGAAAATAATATTTTTAATTATGTGTAAAACGAATCTGTGCTAAAGGAGGACTTTTAGATTTAAATAATTAAAATTAAGGGGGGAAACCACATTAGGAGGTTCAAAAAATGGTTTTTTTTATATCTTGAATTGTTAGTATAACTATTCAAGAATACTTTGAAGATTTTGATTAAAAATGGTTAAAATATTATGAAATTTTATTGAAAACATGTATAAAATGACCTCAAAGTTTCAATTAACTCTAATCGTTTCTTCCCTTTCAAAAATATTTCTAAAAAAGCATAAAAATCGGCTCGTTGATGTTCTAACCTCAAAATTCAATTTCCCCATTTTATTCAACAAATATTATAATCATTATAATTACGTATTTTACCACTCTGAGGCACACCCTCATTTACAAAAAGACTTCCTATATGTTGCGAAAATATATCTACTTTTATTGTTTTTCATACTTCTTGGGCAAAATAAGGAGATTAATTTTTAGGTGGTTGAGATCATTAATTTTATAACTTAATAATTTTAAAGGTTTTATGCAAAATCGGCATATTCAATTGTTACTTGCCTTGAGACATTTCTATATCAAACTCATAAACTGTCAAAATATCTAATAAACAAAGTGTAAAAACATCACCACGTGAATCAAAGTTGGTAAATTACGCATACTCGAGGACTTTTTACGTATAATATGTAATCATGGATGTAAAAATTAAACGGGATGGAGCACAAAGTCCCATCTTAGGC
>CAJFCP010000704.1:16753-106363 GCA_904066005.1 Synergus itoensis | reverse complement strand
TCGGGGTCAATATTTTTCGAACTGGTAGTGATTGTGAAATATCCTAATTGCTAGTTGATTGCAACCGTGTGAAACTGTGAAGAGCCCTTAATGTCAACTTCAGTCACTTCCCAACCTTGGATATACATAACATGTATACCTACTCAACTCTGAAAAACATCGCACACTTTATTTTTTTTACCATTCACATTGTTCGAACTTTGAACAATTTGCATTTCAATACATATGTATATGTAATATGTTTATGTATGTACGAGTGATGTACAGTTACACAGCTCACGCTCACCCAGTTGACAGCTCGCAGACTAGATCCGCTTGAAATTAATGCTCTAAAATTTGCTGAAAGAGCATTATTCGTTAAAAGTTAAAATGTGTATGAAATGTAAAATTATAAGAAATTAATGATAAATGTGAATCTCTATAATGGCTAATACAGAGATATGTAACACAAGTCCAAAAAGTGATGATCTTTTTGAGTGTTTTTTATATCCACGATTTTGTTTTACAACAAACCCGGAACAAGTGACCGAAGAATTGCTTCTTCAAGAGATCGATAAATATAACGCAGAAATAGAAATTTACACAAAAAACTATATTTGGCATAGAGATCCAATTAAATTCTATGCAAGGACGAGACGATCTCTTTTACTTGAAACAATTTTTGAAGAAACGGGAGATGATGGTAGTGAATGATTTTTTAATCATTTGTTTTCTTTCTTTATTTCTATAGCAATTTTTGGGCGTGTCATTTTGTATATAAGCAAAGTAATTAATATTTCTCGCAGAAATTTTTGAGAATAGTAAAGAACATCAAAAGTATCAAAACACACCGTGCATAAAAAATTTTTTGAAAAATTAAAAAGCCTCTTTTCTTGCAATAATTTTATAATTTATACATTTTATTGTTCTTATTAATGAATACTTTGTTTTTCACAAAAATCGATACTAAAGCTCAAGTTCTGCTAGCTTTATAATTATTCTAACGCAACTTTACTATTTGCTTGTTTCAGATGAGAAAATAATACCACATATTTACGCAAGCCTACGTTTTGACGAAGATGTCGGAGATGAGTGGTTTTCGGTATACTTGATATACAATCTCACAAAAGTTTTTGATGGATTGATTGCACGGCTAATTGATTCAGACGGGGAATTTTTGTTAATCGAGGCAGCTGATTCTCTTCCGTCATGGGCAAATCCCGAAACTTGTCAAAAAAGAGTTTTTATTTTAAACGAGTCGATTCACATAGTTCCTGATAAACACAAACCTCTGATGGACATTCTGAATAGTTTATTTCATAGACCTAACGCATACAAACTGTCTGATGAAGTACAGTCAATAATTCAAAAAAGAATTAGCGTTTATCCAAAAGAAATAAAGGAACGTACACATAAAGCCAGGGCATATTTGCCTGAGAAAGCAGCTCATATGCTTCAACGAGATCCTGGTTTAATAGCACCGGCAATTAGAATGCTTTTCCATTCTGATCCTTTTGAACGCAAGGTAAATTTACGATACCTATCAACTTTGGAGTATCCTTTAATTGAAAGATAAAGTTTGAAGGATGGATTAATTTTACAATCAGAAATATAATTTTTTTATATCACTTTCTGGGAATTTTAAGAGATTTAAAAAGGTTTTTGGGATTTTAAGGGATTTTAAACATTCTCATGGAATGTTTGGAAAGAATTGGCATTTTTAAGGATTTTATTAAATTTTATGAAATTCCTAACACATAACAATATAACAACAAAACGGAAACATTAAGCATTGTTAAGATTTTTTTTTTGTTTAAATTGTATAGGGTCGGTGCACCTGTTTTGGCCACTGCTCCTATTGTGGCCATTATCACAATTGTCTTAATTTATTACGATTCCGTTAGCTTTACTGCATGTTGACGAACGCAGTTTTTTAACGAGCCATCAAACTGCGTTTGTCAAAATGCAATAGAGCCAACGGAACCGTAATAAATTCCGAAAATTGCTGGTAGCCACAACAGGACTTACGGTGACCAAAATAGGTGCACCGACCCTAAATGCTATAACTCTTCTAAGTTTCTTCTGATCGAAAAATTGTAGAAGATAAATTGTTTACCTTTTTGATGAGCTTAAAAATTAATTTTTTTTTTTTTTAGGTTTGTCGAGGTATGAGATATTTCCCGCCTGAACAGCGCGTAATGGTCAATGTTAAAATGACAAAATGCTTATACGCTATGGCAATGCATTCTCGATATACGGGAGATCCAATGACAGGTTGGAATTTACCGCCTGTGAACAGTACTATGTACAACGCTCACCTTCTTGGCGTAAAAATTGCTTGTGGTTTAGAAATGTTAGTTACAAGAGCTCACGAAGAACAGCGAAAAAGAGAGAAAGATGAAAGTACTTTTAGTAACAATGAATGGATGCAAATGCGCAAAAAAACTTTAAATACTTATGTAAGTCGCTTGGAACTTTGTGGATACTTTAAAGGACTTTTAGAAGGCAGTCAAGAACGGGAAAAGCTTTTGCAACTTGCAAGAGATTATTTTTCAAGAAATTCAAACCCATGCAAATTCTCACCTTTAAGTGTTGAAACTGAAACGGATAGAGCTCTACTAGTCTGGAAGAATGTACAAACAAACGACATGGAAATGCAAGGTAAATTAATATATTTTTGTTTAAAATTTATTAAAACATTATTAAAAGAATTTCAATGAGGCGAAAAAAATTACAAATAGTTATAGAAAGTTCAATATTAGGTGTAAATCATATCTGCGTTACATCAACATATTTATATTATTTTCCTTTACATTTCAGACGAATCAAGCTTAAGTCCTGCAGATAGTGACAGTTGGCTTAACATTGATCCGACTCAGCTGGAAAAACTGTTAGGAGAACGTTGGACTGATAAATCGAGTAAAGCTGAAAAACAATCTTCTCAAAGCCTTAGAAAAAAGGTGCAAAATTTCCTCAATGAGAAAAGTGACGTGGAAGGGGTCCAATTTTTTAGGTTTGTATGCATTTAAATTAAAAAAAAATTTTTTAATCGATTAATGTTTAGGCCTGCTACATTTGATATAAACCTTAATATTGCAGCGATGCAGAAACAAAATCAGACGTAGAAGATAATGGAAGAATAGAATTTGATACAGATGTATTCGACAGTGCATTGCGAGATATATTGGACTTGGTAGTTCCTGGAGGCGATGGTGAATTCGACGACAGTTCAGAAGGTTCTTTAGGAGGCGACGACGAAGACACATGTGGTGAAATGGATAAATATATGCACTTGTTGGAGACGGAACTGCGTGCTCAAAAAGTGACGGAAGATCAGTCTATGAGCTTAAAAAGTCCAGAGAACGTTGAGTCCAATTTGATTGAAAGCTTAGCCAGAGAAGCCGGAGGTTCTGGTCCTACGGGAAATATTATTGGCGGACCAATACGGAAACTTATGCATTTACAGTTACAATCGCCTTCTAATGTTCCTCCAGATTTACAAAGTTAATGCATTAAATATGCGATGGACAAAAAATATCACTCACTAGCCTCTGTCATTTTCGCACATTTGAATATATATATATATATCAAAAGGTTTAAAACGTCTTTAATAAATTAAGAAGCTATTTTATTTGACTTAGTAATTTTTTAAAAACTCTTGTCTGTTATTTGAACCCTTTTGTAATTCTCTTAGCTTTTATCTTATAATCATTAGGGCGTAAGCCGTAGCTCATAGCTGTGAGCACAAGAATTCAAGGATGTTCTGAAAACGTCCTTCGATTTTGTGTCCGCTGGGGTAGGAACTTTAATTTGGACAGATGTCTTTTATACTTTACGAGACCGAACGCGCGCTTCCGCGCGCGGGTTGACTTTATTTTTAATTTAAGCGATTTTGTACAATATAAAGATTTAAAATTTCCCGCGTCGCCCGCGATTATCGATATACAACGCGTCACGAATTGTATTGACCAATAAGGAATCGGGTCCACGCATTTCAGCGTTACACTTTTCGATATTCGATACGTATGATCTTTTTAGAATAGGAGATTAGTGTTCCAAAAGAAGTTGCTGAAACTAATTGGCTATCATTTTTGAATACTTACAGTTATTGTAAAAATATTGATATCACTTGAAAGGGAAAATACTGAGATTTTAAATATAAGTAAAACGCTTTTATACAAAAGTTATTTAATTTATTTAAAGAATTTTTAATTCACAAAATCCAATGGTAAATATTTTCGAAGTTTTTTGGCTCCTAAGATCACAAAGATTACTTCCACCCGGATAGTTAGAATTTTTCAAATAACCGCTGAAAGACAATTTATTAAATTGCTTGAAAAACAAAAAGAAAGATTTTTCTCCTTTTTAGTGGCTGGCCAGCCCAAATACATTTTGCTCCCGAGAATGAGGGTGCATCATCTCCTTAAAATTGACCACATTTGAGACTGCGCGCAACCGCACAATAGCTGTACGAGTTTCAAGATGCGGATTCTGTTAGATGATAATAATCAATAGTGTGATGTGTAGCCAGTTTCCAGGCCAGATAGGCAAGTGAAATTCGCTAGGTTATTGTAATGAAAATACCACCGAATAACTACGTACCAGAAGCTACTGGTAAATAAATTTATTATAACTTTACTGTATTGTACCATACTCCTTCCATAAATATTATATTTAGTGCAATTATTATAGAGATTTAATTTGTTTGTATTCAGTATTCACTTTCATGGCTACATTTCTACTGACTTATAAGTTTCGAAAAAGAAAAGAAAATTACCGATTAAAATTAACGCATCAAAAAAAAGAAAGTAATTTTATCCCTCGACTCTTCAATTTATAAAAAAAAATATTTTTTATGTTTTATTATTTATATAGAAGGTATGTGTTTTTAAAATCTTCAGTTTTTAAATAATAGTAATTTTTGAAACTTCTAGAATATTGGAATATTTGTTTAGACCTCGTTTAAGAGCTTAAATATGAAAATATCAAAATTTTAATTTTACACACTCAATTTTCAAGCCTACATTTAAAGTTCACCCAATTTGAAAAATGTTAATGACAAATAATATGTATTCTGCTAAACGATTTCACGTGTTTTTTAAAAATATGGTTTTAGTTTTAGGGGGTGGGCAACAAGGAGATGGAATGGAGGAGGTACCCGAGTCAGTAGATGAGCTACGAGAAAAATTGTCAAATATGAAAAAATTAATGGAACAGCGCAAGGGATCGACTTTAGGGGAGCTTAGTGCTAGAAAACGAAGAGAGACTTCTGACATTATTGATGGCAATTTCCTTTCCTGGATATTCGGTTGTGCTCTTGTTGTAATTTTGAGCGTTAGTTTTTATGCATTTTATAACTTATACCAAGCAGTATTAAAAAAATTCCCTTCCCACCATACAGAACTATAATCTTCCCATACTTTTTTTTTCACACAAGTGAAATCTACTGATTATTAATGTCTACAGTGACAACTCAAATGTAAATATTCAACACAAAAAATAAAAACTCTTTTATTAATGTAACCAAAATTACTATCATTTTTTCATTCATCAAGACTTACACCTTAGGCGGCTAGATTTAAGGGCGTTGGACCCAAGTGTTAAGCTCAAAATTCCATTCTCCATTCTACTCAACGAAAATTATAGATAAATATTTTTTCGCTCTATAGCGCTAATCTTTTTGCAAATATAAGACTGCATACAGAGCGAAAAAATATTTAATTTCGATACTTTTTACATAAAACGAAGAATTCAAAATCTAACTTCAAAAATTCAATATTTTCATTTTACTTAAAAAATATTTAAAATAAATACTTTCTCGCTCTGTACGCATAATTCTTGTTAAAAATTGATTAATTCAACAAAGGGAAAAAATTCCAAATTAAATATTTTTGTTGAGTAAAATGAAGAAATCGAATTTTTAGATTAGAACTTGTCTCCAACACCCTAAAGCTCAAAATTCCATTCTCCATTTTACTCAACAAAAATTATAGATAAATATTTTTTCGCTCTGTAGCGCTAATCTTTTTTCAAATATAAGATTGCATACAGAGTGAAAAAATATTTAGTTTCGATACTTTTTGCATAAAACGAAGAATTCGAAATCTGACTTCAAAATTCAATATTTTCATTTTAGTTAAAAAATATTTGAATTAGATATTTTCTCGCTCTGTACGCATAATTAGTTACAAATCAATTAATTCTACAGGGTAATGGGGTACAGTGATTTATTTTATGATCAACTTTAACAATGATTGGCCACTTGAAAATGGTTATATATTAAGAAATGTTAACGATTAAAATTTATAATAATTAGCGTGGTGTTTTAAGAACAATCTTGCACTGTTTATTAATAGTTTTGTTTGTGAATATTTTTTAATTACGTATACTGTGAATATAGTATATAATAAATATAGTATATAGTCAATATAGTATATATTAGTCAATATAGCAGTAAATGGCCAATCATTGCGGGTCAATTCTTTGTACACCCACTAGGCTTCGTTTCCTTCAATTAATTTAATTATATATATTTACATTCATTTATCTTTTCAAATGTTATTTTAAAAAAGTTTTAAAAAAAGTCGTTTTGAAAAATTCCCGGTTTATAAATTAAATTCAATGTCACTTCTTCCTTTTTCTCCATCGCTCTATATTTATTTCTTTGTGGAAACGCTAGCTTATTGTTGTCTTTAAAAACCCTGATTTTGGCTTGAAATGCACGACTCAGTTGCTAATATTGATTGTTCGCTGAGGGTGCGCGTTGCGTATCTCATCTACAGCAATATATACGTTATACGCACATAGGAGAGTCTCACAGAATTCGCCTACTCGACAGCTCGACTCCCACTTTTAGTCCAGTCTCTTCTAGGCATTTGTGAGGCTAGCATCTCTCAACTTTTTGACTAATTTGTAATTTGGAATGTTTTACACGAACATCTAGCTTCTCCCTACATGCATACCAGAACCCAAATAATTAAAAGAAACGCACGCACGCACAAGATAAAACACATTTTGTACGCCACCTCAATTCGGAAAAGAGAACTCATCCCTAAGTGGCATCGAATGAACCATACCGGTTTATTTTGTGTAAAATGAAAATTCTTCTTTACGATCTTTTTCTGACATGTACAAAAATGGCAAAGTGAAGGAATAAGAGAAGAAAGAACTTGCCAAATTATTTCTAGTTACATTTCAATTTAACGAATTTAACAAAGAACAATAGAAAAATTGAGGTTAGAAAGATAGGGGAGTGGTAGAACAAGTGGAAGGGGGAAGAGAAGGAAAGATCAAGTCGTGCAAGAAAGAAGAAAGTTAAAGAGAGTGTAATATATATGTTTATCTTACTAGTGCCGAGTGGTTTATTACGTCATTATCCCTCTTCTTGTCGAGGTGATGGAACATTAAGGAGGAACCTTGCAAAAACATGTACAACCTTTTGATTTGTGATTGAATTACTATTATTCTATTAAGTTGTAAAAGAGGAACTACTGCCATGTCTTAATGTATACTAATGTCTGCTTTTCCCTCTCGTGGAAAAATATATAAAGAAGCTAAAGATGTATGAAGAAAGTATGTCAGTTGAAAAAGAGGTACGTTTACAACTTCAATATCATATTAAAATTATTATTTTTTTTTTTAAAGTGGACTCTGAGAGCTAGAATGAATTTTTTTGTATTAAAAGATAACTTATTTAATTTATGACAATAATTGAGGGCCTGGGTTTAATATATGTATCAATAACTGCCTCTGTGTTTATATCTTCAAAACTATTTCTGCTAGAATAACATTTTTCTTTTTAAATTTGTTGGGAAATCCAAGCCCTTTTTATTGTCTCATAGAATATTTACGTATAATTTTTTTAAAACTAATGTATTTCACAAATTTAGAAAAAATCTGACAGGAATCGGAAAGTCAAGCAGTATTGATCGATTATAGGAACAGGATTATAGGAATTATTGGACATTTAAAGCTAAAGTGAAGAAAAAATTTGAATAAAGAACAATATACTTTATTTTAGACAACGATAATTGTATTGAATACTTCTTATAGAGGCTGTTCAGTGTTCATACATTACGTGACCATAAAAGGGAGTGTGAGCTCAGCTAAGATAACAGGGACAATCATCTGAGGGTTGGGAGATTTTTAAACCGTTTTATACTTTTAAATTATAAATTGAAATAAAAATTCAACTTATATCGAGGGCTTAATCACTCTTGAAATCTGGTAGCCCTCTTCCCATGAAATCTCTAAAGAGTTTTGGAGCCAAGTTCTAATCTAAAAATTCGACTTCTTCATTTTACTTAACAAATATTAAAATTTGAATTTTTTCCCTGTGTATAATTAATCAATTTTTAACTAGAATTATGCACACAGAGCAAGAAAATATCTAATTCAAATATTTTTCAAATAAAATAAAAATATTGAATTTTGAAGTTAGATTTTAAATTCTTCGTTTTACGCAAAAAGTATCGAAAATAAATATTTTTTCGCTCTGTATGCAGTCTTATATTTGAAAAAAGATTAGTGCTACAGAGCGAAAAAATATTTATCTATAATTTTCGTTGAGTAGAATGGAGAATGGAATTTTAAGTTTAACGCTTAGGCCCAACGCCCTTAATACCTCTGAAATCCCAGATAGCAAAAAAAAAAAATTGTGTTTGGTAATATTACAGGCAAAATTCGATCCTCGCTTTTCAATATTGCCCAAAAAGCGGATATTTCCTTCGTTGAACAAACTTTGCCTGAACCTCAATTGCAATATTGCCAAACTTGAATTGCGAGTATCTGGAAATCTTCACGAAATTTTGTATGCTTTGTGAAGTCTTATAAATTTTTATAAGAATTTAAAATTTTAAGGGCGTTGGACCCAAGTGATAAGCTCAAAATTCCATTCTGCATTTTACTCAACGAAAATTATAGATAAATATTTTTTCGTTCTGTACGCATAATTCTAATTAAAAATTGATTAATTCTACAGAAGGGAAAAAATTCCAAATTTAATATTTATTGAGTAAAATGAAGAAATCGAATTTTTAGATTAGAACTTGGATCCAACACCCTTAAGTTTTTATAAAAATTTAAAATTAAACATTTTTTTAAATCCGTTGAAACTCCTTGAACTTTTTTATTACTTTAAAATTACTGTTCAATTGTACAGAAAATACTACTGAAAACTTCGAAAAACTCTTGAAATACCTTGAAATTTTTTTAAGTCTTTTAATAAACAAGGGGAAGAGAGATTTTTTTTAGGGGTGTATGTTTTCAGCATTAGACGCCTTTCGATTTGTCGGACAAGGTTGTCGGGCTAACTCGATAAACCCGATAGCACCCAACCTCATCAATCCCCACCCTCTTTAATTCCCACCCTCTTTAATTTTCCTATTTTTTTTATCACTTTTCGTGCATAATTTACATCTGGACTCCCATCCAACTCTGAAAAGAGTTGATTGGATTCAATATAAGGCTTTAGGCCAACTTAAATTTTTAATCGGTTCTTTATTCCTGGGTGAATGAATTCGTTTCAACGAATCATCAGAAAGCAAGATTCGGACGGATTTAAAAATGTTAATTCGTGGCAATTCGTTTTTTTTTTTTACTAACTTAGTAATCGGGGCCTTAAAGAGACCAACGATACCTATGGGAAACGTATAAAAACAATTTGTAAATTTTATTGAGAATTAAGAGTGTTGGAGACAAGTTCTAATCTAAAAATTCGATTTCTTCATTTTACTCAACAAATATTAAATTTTGAATTTTTTCCGTCTATAGAATTAATCAATTTTTAACTAGAATTATGCGTACAGAACGAGAAAATATCTAATTCATATATTTTTAAAGTAAAATGAAAATATTGAATTTTGAAGTCAGATTTCGAATTCTTCGTTTTATGCAAAAAGTATCGAAACTAAATATTTTTTCTTATATTTGAAAAAAGATTAGCGCTACAGAGCGAAAAAATATTTATCTATAATTTTTGTTGAGTAAAATGGAGAATGGAATTTTGAGCTTAACACTTGGGTCAAACGCCCTTGGGGGGGGGGGGGTAAGGTTAATTCGACAAAAAAAGGCCTATTTTAAAAAGAATTTTTTTTAAGGATACAGGTAATGCTGGTTTATTTAGGTAATATGCATATAATTATACAACTTTTGGACTATGTTTTCCAAAATTTTTATTGAGAAATATTGGTAAATTAGCCGCTGACAGCAAATCTCTGCTGGCGCCTCGAAAAAAAATTGTTTTGCGGTGTACACCATAACATGTCACTGGATCAACTAAAACAAAAAAATCAAAATGCGTTTTTTAGTTTAGATGTTTCCCGATGCAACCTGGGAGAGTTTTTTTTTTTTTCGATTTTTACATTTTCGGTAGCACTTTGAAGTCAAAAACGCGATTTTCGCTAAAAAAATCGGTTAATTTGTTATTGTAAAATAAAAAATAATCAATAAAAAAAAAACTCTCCCAGGTTGCATCGAGAAACATATAAACTAAGAAATGCATTTTGATTTTTTTGTTTTAGTTGACCCAGTGACATGTTATGGTGTACACCGCAAAAAAACTTTTCACTGGCTAAAAACTTTTTAGTCAGCGGCTAATTTACCAATATTTCTCAATAAAAATTTAGGAAAACTAGTTCAAAAGTTGTACAATTATATTCATATTACCTAAATAAACCAGCATTACCTGTATTTTATAAAAAAAATTCTTGAAAATAGGCCTTTTTTTGTCGAATTAACCTTATCCATCCCCCTTAATGTAAAATTACACAAAAATATTGTAAGTTTTGATTGAATCGTTTGTTTTAACATATTGACGATTTTTTGCAGGTATCTGCGTTAGTGTCACACCGAGAACGTTCTCTTTGTTCCGATCAGAGCTTAAGAGCAGTTGCGAGAGTTGGACAGGCTGTTAATCTAGCCGTTGAACGGTTTGTGACTGTGGGTGAAACAATAGCGGACGACAATCCAGAAATTAAGCAGGGAATGTATGAAGCATGTAAGGAAGCGAGAGTCGCAGGTAAAAAGAAACTTCGATTTGTTCCCTCCTAGTGAGAGTTACAGAGAGAAATTGAACCAGGCTTCTATCGTGACATCCTATCACTCATATATACAGAGAATTTTGATTCAACTTATAGTTGATATGTGGAATGAGAAGGAATTGAGAAATATTGAAAATTTGCTTTGGATAGCGATAGGAATTTCGGAATAGACCAGATTCAATTCCTGCCTTGGTACATTATATACAAACGTATGTAAATACAGAGTAAATATTTACGGGATATAAATCTAAAATATGAAATATGACTGGGGTTTGTCTGCTCCGCCCGATAAAAAGCTTTGAATTAAACTGAATTAAAATGAGGTAAAATATTGAATTGAATATTCTTTTAGTTAAACCGAATTGTTCAGGATAAAAATTTTGATAAATAATTATTTAATACGTGTTTATTAATTCATTTCAATTGACACCTTTTTACCAGGGTTGTAGGAAACTTCACAAGTTTGCTTTTTTGCTTTATAAACGTTATCTGAAATCAGTTGATAAAATTGATATATAATGCGTATTATAATTTAAAGTTTGGAGAAATTTTTGCGACTCTTAAAATCTTAAACTTTACAAACTTGAGAATTTTATGAATATTTATAAAGGAAATGCGAATAAAAATTATATTATTTCAATAAATTTCGTGTAAATATGCGTGTGTACGTTATGGTAAGTTTCCATAAATTATCGGTAAAATTACCGATTTATAAATTTAAAATTTTATAAATTTATAAATTTTCGGACATTATTTATCAGGGAAATTTTTGGAATATATGTTTTAAAAATCGTAAGCTGGTATAGACAAGGACAGAAAATAAAAACAGGTAGGTGTAAGAGAGAAAGGAAAATTTCCCGATTTGAGAAAATCACTGTTCATTGCCAAAACGGCAGTAAAGTTACACTCGTGTTAAGGAGCGCCTTTCATTGTTACGACAGTAATGAAAATGTTGAATTATCTCGTAAAAACGCCATCCACTACAAAAATCATGAAAAATACGTCAATTCCGATCAGAGTACAATATGGTGAATTAGATTTTCTGTCATTTCCGAATTGGGGTGTACAATAAGGTGATTTAAAAAAAAAATTTGGAAATTTATATGTGACGCAAAGAAATCTTCGAAAGCATCGAAAATAAAATTTTTTTTTTAAATTTGAGGAAAATCAATGATGTTTTAGGGGTTGCTCAAAGCGAATGTTTATTTTCTCCAAATCGCAAACCTGAGATACATCTCTGTAAACAATATTGCTTATTTTCCACAAATATCGAGTTATTAATTAAGAAGATAAGTAGAATCTAAGATTCGATAACAAAAAGATCCTCACTGTTAATAGATAGCTGTAAAAAAATTATTTTGACAAAAATAAACAATCGCTTTAAGCAACCCCTAAAAAATAATTTATTTTCCTCAAATTTTTAGATAAATATTTATTTTCGATGCTTTTGAAGATTTCGATGCATCGTACATAAATTTCAAAAAAAAAAATATATTTTTTGAATCATCCTAGTGTACAAAGCATTAGTCTGAATTTTGCATAATTGAATTTTTATTAATGTCCGTTTTATAAGTTAATTAAGTATTTTTCATTAATTTGTTGCTACACGAAAATACATTTGGTATACAGTTACTGTCTCTCGATATAGCAGTTGCGTTAAATAAGTAGCTTCGCGACTATAAATTATTTAAGCACGCTGCCTTCTCTTTATGGGACAATTACAGCCCTTGCTTCACCTTTTTTCGTGCAGCAGTTTTTTATTTTGTACAACTGTAACTGTATATCTGTATTCTTATAAATACAGATATTGCTTTTATAGAAATAACTATTTTTCATATTTTCTCTTTCTTTTCATTTCAACAGGCTTCACTATTCTTGCTACAATTTTGAAACTAAAATATATGTTTAAATTGTTCAAAACAAAAGCCTTTTTTGGATCATTTAATTTAAACATATGTTCATCAATGTGTTGAAGTCAAGTTTTGTATTTTTCGACAGATGTAATCCACTTGATATAAAAATGATATAAAAAAAGTGATATAAAAATGTATGATCTGCATGCTGGCATCTTAGAATAAGTACCCAATGGCACTACTCGATTTCGTTTCTGATTCAAAATCTGCTTGACTGCGTTTTCTTCCAGCGACTACTTCGTTCCACAGTACAGAATTTGGCTATGATAAGAATTGGGATTTAAAAGAGCAAAAAATAATCTAAAACTTTAATACAGCTATCTGCATGATGAGTAAAATCACTACACTAAAACATTAAGTGATCAATGATCATGTATGACGTTTTTTATATTCTATGGGGGTACCTTTTCACAGAGCACTATTTTAAATTATTATATCATTCTGCATTATATATCATTGTCAGAATCAGTGTTACCCCTCTTTCCAATTAAAACTTTTAGGCACTCGAACTGTAAAAAAAATGAACCTATTTACCTAATGCTTCGAGGCACCATTGGATAAGTTTCCCGCACTCAAAGAAAAAACTTGTTTTAAATCAAAACTTTTATTTTAATAATTCAAAATAAAAATTTTTTATATTAAGGGTGTTGGAGACAAGTAATTCTAATCTAAAAATTTGATTTCTTCATTTTACTCAACAAATATTAAATTTGGAATTTTTTCCCCTCTGTAGAATTAATCAATTTTTAACTAGAATTATGCGCACAGAGCGAGAAAATATCTGATTCAAATATTTTTTAAGTAAAATGAAAATATTGAATTTTGAAGTTAGATTTTGAATTCTTCGTTTTATGCAAAAAGTATCGAAATTAAATATTTTTTCACTCTGTATGCTGTCTTATATTTAAAAACAGATTAGCGCTACAGAGCGAAAAAATACAGTCTGTTCAACAAGAGCGTATTTGCGATATTTTGGAAATTATTGGAGATTTTTGAACGTTTTTTTTTTAAATTAAAGGACGTTCAAAGGACTAATGCGCGTTTATGACGCCGCTACGCCGCTTCAGTATCGCTCGAATCGTCTGAGAGAACGCACGTGAGTGAAAATGAGTTCCGTTTACGCCAAACGTTTTGAAGCTGTCTTTTTGTATACCCATCCAAAAGGACCACATATGTCCTACAGCGCGGCTGCTAAATACATCAAGAAGTCGGAGACGTTCGTGAAGAGGTGGGTTGAGCGGTATAAAGTTGATAAAACAGTCGACGACCTTCCCGAAAGAGGCAAATCTCGAGTAACAACCAGCAAGGAGGATAAAGCCATCGTGCAGCTGTTCAAGCGTACCCCCACTCTAGGATTGCGAGATGCCAAGGCTATACTAGCCAAAAAAGGAGTAAATATTAGTATCAACACCATTCGACAGCGTTTGGTTGAATCGAAGATACAGTACAGTACCACGAGGCAAAAACCCGTACTCTCAGAAACCCATATCAAAAAACGGAAGGCATGGGCTGCTGAAAATCTCGACCTGGACTGGTCGAACGTTATTTTTTCTGACGTAGCGTCGTTCTGGGCATGGGTTCCCATAAAGTATACCTGGTCAACGGCTGGCAATAGATTTTTCCAGCGGACCATTAAACGCCCAGTGAAGGTCCATGTTTGGGGATGCTTCTCTGAGCGCGGTTTTGGGTGTTTAGAGCTCTTCACCGAGAATCTCAATGCTCAGAAAATGCTCCAAATATATCAAGGTGGTCTTCTAAGGTCTGCTAAAAAGATGTTTGGAGCCGATAATACCGATTGGATCTTGCAAGAGGATAACGACCCGAAACATCGAAGCCGCCTCTGCAGCGCTTGGAAAGCGAAAAATGACATCACGACCTTGGAATGGCCATCACAGTCCCCAGATGCAAATCCATTCGAAAACGTCTGGAGTATTTTGAAGAGGAAGCTTGCCAGAAAACGTGTGTTTACCCTAAAACAGCTGTCCCAAAAAATCAAGAAGTTATGGCTAGATTTACCAACGAACTATGCCGAAAAATTAGTGGAAAGCATGCCAAGAAGGTGCCAGGCCATTCTGGACAACGATGGGGACTGGACCATTTATTAAGTAATTGCGCATTAGTCCTTTGAACGTCCTTTAATTTAAAAAAAAAACGTTCAAAAATCTTCAATAGTTTCTTGTTAAACAGACTGTATTTATCTATAATTTTCGTTGAGTAAAATGGAGAATGGAATTTTGAACTTAACACTTGGGTCCAACGCCCTTAAAGAAAACTTTCTTTCTTTTAAAATAATTGTTTGATTAAAAAAAAATTGTTTAATTCAAAAAGAATTTGTTTGAATCAAAGAAATGTTATTTTAATTGTATATCAATACTACAATTTCTCTGATTCAAATAAAGTTTTTTTGATTTAAAGAAACTGTTTTCTGGATGCGGGACAAGTTTTCTTGGAAATCCACTCCCAACTTAAAAAAACCCCAGTGGATGTAAAATTGAAGGATGTTTTTAGAACGTCTTAAAAAAGTTTTTTTGAACGTAAATATCGTATACATACGAGTTTTCTTACTCTTTAGTAGAGTGCAAAAGTTTAGTCAAAGTTGTTTGAAACTAATTTCTTCTTAAATTTTAATTTCAAATTTTGCAAAAAGTTCATGATAATTCGATTTTTGAGCATTCAAAATAAACGGGAAAGTTAGGTTTCCAAAATTAATTTTTTTTCCTTGTTTGAGATATTCTAGTAATATGAGAGTAGAGCTCTCAAAAATGTCTGTGTACACCCACAGGATGTGTATCAATTTAGGGTTTAAGAGTGTTGGATTTTAGTTTTAACTTCAAAATTCTAATTACATTTTATTTAACACATATAAATTCACATTTTTTCACTTTCTAGTTTTACTCATTTTTTGTGTAGAAATGGGTGTTGGAGCCAAAAGTTGCAAGTTTCAATCTAAAAAATCGATTTCCTCATTTTACTTAACAAATATTAAAATAGGAATTATTTCCCTCTGTAGAATTAATTCATTTTTAACTAGAATTATGCGCACAGAGCGAAAAAATATCTAGTTCAAATATTTTTTAAGTAAAATGAAAATATTCAATTTGGAAGTCAGATTTTGAATTTTTCATTTTATGCAAAAAGTATCGAAATTAAATATTTTTTCGCTCTGTATGCAGTCTTATATATGAAAAAATATTAGTAATACAGAGCGAAAAAAAATTTATCTTTAATTTTTGTTGAGTAAAATGGAGAATAAAATTTTGAGCTTAACACTTGGGTCCAACGCTCTTAAGAGCAAAAATATTTGCACTTTGAATACCTTTTGTGTGCATCAAACGAAACGGTTGAATTTTTGAGAATAGATTTGAAATTCTTCATTTTAAACAAAATAGGAAAGCATCTCAAGCAAAAAGAATTTCAAGCAAAATATTTTTTCATTTCACAGATATATTTCTATTTAAAAAAAGAGTACATACCTAAAGGGCGAAAAGATATCAAATTCTAATAAGTGTTGAGTAAAATGGGGAAATTTAATTTTGAGATTAGATTTTGGATTGAACACTCTTAATAGGCTACCCAAATTTTTTGCGTCGTACAGAGTTAAGATTTAATATTTTTTTTATCTTTTCAGGCACGCGGACGTATCGGATTACAGACAATTTCTAAACTGAAGACATTAGTAGCCGAATGTGAACCAAGTCAAGCAGGTTTATAGGATCAGAACCAAAAATAAGCAGTGCTGTTCGGTACTTATTTTAATCAGGGTGAATGAGACTAATGTATATGAACGAAACAAATTTTATATGTAGATTTAAGTGGAGATTATTTTGATCTTGAATGTAAAAATTATCTCTTTGTGATAAATGAAAATAAAGTCCAAGTCAACCTTAGCCAAATGAAAATATACTTGGAAGATGTAATTATCGTATTTTCACACCTATTGCATCACATGAATTTTCCTTTAGTTACATTTGAAATCTCGGGTGAACTGTCAATAATGGCGGAAGATAGTCTTCTACCAAGAGCGCACCATTATTTCTTCGCAATTTTCCTTACTCAGGAAAATCTGTCGATGAATTAATATGATCTTTCTAAATAATAGATTGGATCCAATTTATAACGCGATTAAATTGTTTAAACCCGATTAGTCTTATTAAAAAAAATATGATTATGTAAAATGTCGACCAACCGATAAAAAGTGTAAAAGAGCAGCACAGAGCAAACAAAGCACTTTGCACTTTCTCAGGAAAAGTGCAAACTTTAGGAGGCAAACTTTGGTCGAAGACATTATTATAAAATAAAAAAAATTTTTGCTAAAGAAGAATGTGAAATTTTTATTTCAGGCTCTGCTATAGAAAAATTATGTGAATGTGCAGTGGATGATAATATGGATGATAGGGGGGCAGTGGTTAGAGCTGCTAGATGTCTTCTGGTATCGGTTACTAGAGTACTTCTACTAGCGGATATCGTTGTCGTAAAACAACTTTTGCTTGCGAAGGATAAAGTCGCTAGGAGTCTTGGCCGATTGGAAAGCGTTTCAAATTTTACAGAATTCGTAAAAGCCTTTAGTCAATTTGGTGCGGAAATGGTGGAACTGGCTCACTTAACAGGAGACCGACAGGTAAAACGACTTAAGTTTTAATATTAAGGGCGTTGGACCCAAGTGTAAAACTCAAAATTCTATTCTCCATTTTACTCAACGAAAATTATAGATAAATATTTTTTTGCTCTGTAGCGCTAATGTTTTTTCAAATATAAGACTGCGTACAGAGTGAAAAAATATTTAGTTTCGATACTTTTTGCGTAAAATGAAGAATTTAAAATCTAACTTCAAAATTCAATATTTTCATTTTACTTAAAAAATATTTGAATTAGATATTTTTTCGCTCTGTGCGCATAATTAAAGTGAAAAATTGATTTATTCTACAGAGGGAAAAAATTCCAAATTTAATATTTGTTGCGTAAAATGAAGAAATCGAATTTTTAGATTGGAACTTGGTTCCAACATCCTTAAAAGTTTTAATACTAAAAGTTAATTTATTTTTAGATTTTATAGTTTTGAGAAGAAACAACAGGAAAATTACACTTTTTGTCTTTTTATTTTGTGTGGATTGAGTAGTTAAAGATGAATAGTAAACGTGTCTTTTGTTTTAGAATGATCTAAAGGATGAGAGACGGAGAGCTCAAATGGCTGCTGCGCGTCAAGTCCTAGAAAGAAGTACAATGATGCTTCTCACTTCAAGTAAAGCTTGTTTAAGGCATCCAGACTGTACATCCGCGAAAGAAAACAGGGACACAGTATTCTGTCAAATGAGAAGAGCCATGGATCTAATTCATTATGTTGTGAAAGATGGTGTTGTTGAATGCAGTGAATCACAGGCTTATTCGAATTCTCAGGTACATATAGATAATAAAATCATTAATAATTACTAAACGAATTAATATAGATATTAATTAGATATAATTAATATTATATTTAGATATAATTGACGTAATTTTTGAAAATGAATTGCAGAGTCCTCAGCAAGAAGATTGGGATAGTAGTACCGTCTTTTCTGCTTTGAAACACTTTGAGCGACTACTGGAAAAAGCTAGAAAATCGCTGTTGGGTCCCAGTTATAGAGAAACATTGATGTGTGCTCTGGAAACAGTTATTGAAAGAACTCAGGACTTTACCGATAGTGCTTACACAAGTCATGAACATAGAGAAAATATCCTTCTGCTGTGTGATAGAGCGAAACTAGAACTTAATGCGTTATTTCGAATTGGAAACAGTATGGTGAGTGATCGATGTATTTTTTTTAAATTTAGATAAAATATTGTCAAACTAAGAGAAAAAAGAATATCAAGTTGTTACATGGCTTTTGTCGGTATACTATACACGGGCTATGTATACACATTATATAAGCTTTTTGTCTAGCTTTTACTATTTAAACTATCTATTTATTACATAAACTGTAGGCTTCTTTCTAAAAATAGTTACAATATCTAGCAGTGTTGCAGTACAATATCTAGTCCCATTCACATTAGCTGATTAATTATCCTATAAATATTTTGGTAAATAATCTGGACCCAACACAGGACTCATCTGAAAATAGTTAGAGGGGATATAGAACACAGAAAAGCCCTGATTTCTAAGGGGATCACCTGGGTTATGAAGACGACACCGTCAGGAGCGTTGGGAGCTCTCCTGTGTGAAGAACTCATTTCTGAAACTATGTCTAGACAGATCTAGATTAGAAGTGGCCATGAGACCAACCGTTGCCATCGATACAAGATAGAATTGATCTTCACCATGGATTCCAGACTGTGTGGTAGAGACGACTAAACGTCTCTGATGTCATAAGTCAATGTCCACCACTTGCGAGGACACCAGTACACTCTTCGCCTAGTACTTAAGGGGGAATAGCGTGTACAACTCCACTCTCTTATTTTAATCAGTTATTAATTTTTGCAATTTCAATTTGTGATTCAATTTGAACGATACACACCTAATGCTGCAGTTCCTCGGGAAAGTATTAGTAAAAAGAATTAAATAAACTATTCGAACTAACCCAGACAGCAAAAATATCCCAAGACATTTTAGAAGGTTCTAAAAGTGTCCTAAATCAGACCAAAAACGTTCCAAAACCGTACAATGTTCCAAAGACGTTTTTAGGACACTCTATCCATATGAATTAGTAAGAAGTTACTAATGAAATAGTGCCGATTCGTTTATTACTTTACTTTAGTGAGTATTTTTACAATCAATTAGTTAAAAACTACTATAATAATTCATTTGGTAAGGGTAACTAAATCAATTAATAAGCCTTACCAGATGAATTAGTAGTTTTTAACTAATTATTAGTAAAAATGCTTACTAAAATGAATTAATAAACAAATTGACACTATTTCATTAGTAACTTCTTACTAATTCAGATTGAGAAAGTATATATGATATTTTATATTGGTCGTCTTTAGAACATTAAGGGCGTTGGACCAAGTGTTAAGCTCAAAATTCCATTCTTTATTTTACTCAACGAAAATTATAGATAAATATTTTTTCGCTCTGTAGCACTAATCTTTTTTCAAATATAAGACTGCGTACAGAGCGTAAAAGTATTTAGTTTCGATACTTTTTGCATAAAATGAAGAATACAAAATCTGACTTCAAAATTCAATATTTTCATTTTACTTAACAAATATTTGAATTAGATAATTTCTCGCTCTGTACGCATAATTATAGTTAAAAATTGATTAATTCTACAGAGGGAAAAAATTCCAAATTTAATATTTGTTGAGTAGAATGAAGAAATCGAATTTTTAGATTAGAACTTGGTTCCAACACCCTTAATTAACTTGACGTCTTTTGGATATCAAAGAAGTTTTTAGGAAGTTCTAAGAACGTCCTATTTTGTGCTGAATGGCTAACAATACAAGCAGTATATTTTTGCTCCTAATTTCCATCTCTCATCAGGATTGACGTGGGCGAAATACGAGAATAGCCATTACCAGTGAAATATACTCTTTTAATATGCTCTTTATTTCAAGAGAAATTATTCGACAAAATGCGCAGTTGGTTTAATAAATGTGGTCAGTAGTGTACCAAAGTCGACAACATTAAATTTTCAGGATGGCCCACTTGGGACACGCCTATACTTCATCAGAGTTCAGTGCATAAATTTACAAACAAGTAATATGCTTATCTCAGACATTCGACGGCAGCGGATGTGGGTCTCCAAGATCAGAAATTGAGGAAGCTCTGCATTGCGTACTAAGAGCATCAAAAGATCTGAAGCAACAACTCTGCGCAACAACACTAGAACAAGCTGGTGACCTAGGATCCGTGACAAAAGTTGTTCAGGAATTGGTATCTTCAATCAAAAACCTCGCTTTATCCAATGAGATTGACAGGCTACAAGAAAGCAGCGATAGATTTCACGAATACATTGAGCACATACTCGAAGTAAGTTTTATTATGATAATTTAAAGTTAATTTTTTTAATTTTCAGTATAATACTTCTCAGTGGGCACGAACTTTAGGACGTAATTAGAATGTCTGAAATATATATTTTTGCAAAAACCACCTTTAATAGTGTTGGAGCCAAGTTCTAATCTAAAAATTCGATTTCTTCATTTTACTTAACAAATATTAAAATAGGAACTATTTCCCTCTGTAGAATGAATTAATTTGAAACTAGAATTATACGTACAGAGCGAGGAAATATCTAATTCAAATACTTTTTAAGTACACTCATCCACCTATTTAAGGCCACTCTCCGGGGTAGGCGGCCTAAAAGCGAACCCAATTAAAACGGCCGTGGATCAAACTGCCATGAATCGGAGGATCAGTGTAAAATGAAAATATTGAATTTTGAAGTCAGATTTCGAATTCTTCGTTTTACGCAAAAAGTATCGAAAATAAATAATTTTTCGCTCTGTATGCAGTCTTATATTTGAAAAAAGATTAGCGCTACAGAGCAAAAAAATATTTATCTATAATTTTTGTTGAGTAAAATGGAGAATGGAATTTTGAGCTTAAGGGTGTTGAAGACAAGTTCTAATCTAAAAATTCGATTTCTTCATTTTACTCAACAAATATTAAATTTGGAATTTTTTCCCCTCTGTAGAATTAATCAATTTTTAACTAAAATTATGCGCACAGAGCGATAAAGTATCTAATTCAAATATTTTTTAAGTAAAATGAAAATATTGAATTTTGAAGTTAGATTTTTAATTCTTCGTTTTATGCAAAAAGTATCGAAAATAAATATTTTTTCGCTCTGTATGCAGTCTTATATTTGAAAAAAGATTAGTGCTACAGAGTGAAAAAATATTTATCTATAATTTCCGTTGAATAAAATGGAGAATAGAATTTTGAGCTTAACACTTGGGTCCAACGCCCTTAATATTAAAACTTAATTGATTGAAAACTTAATGATTGAAAACTTCCTTGGAATTAGATCGGAGATAGGCCGTCTAGGGCGAGTCAAAAGTTTCATAAATTATTATTCATTATTATTCATTATTTTCATTAATTATTATTAATTTTTCTCTAGGTGTGTAAACTGTTGAGACACATCGCTAGATCTGAATCTTTACAAGTATCAGCCAAGTTTACGGAAATCAACTTGAGAATATATGGACCGCAAGTCGTGACAGCAGCTTATACACTCGCTAGGCATCCAACTAGCAAAATCGCTAAGGAAAATCTTGAAGGCAAGTGTAAATTCGTTTTAGATAGACTTCTGTCAACTATCGCAATTTTACCTTCGGGATTCAATCTACATTTATTTAATCCTGACCATTGATTAAAATAGGACACACAACTACTTTTGTTATATTTTAACGATTGGTCAGGAATTTAATAATTTCCTGCAAGTGGAGATGTAGTAAATAATTGTATTTGCAATTATTTGAAAAAAAAAATTGTTAATATAACGTCAAACTTATTTCTGCAGTATTTGCTGACATGTGGCAGTGGCTTATGACTGATGTAACGGCCGTCGCAAAGGACGTTCTCGATTTAAGTCAATGTCGACCAGAAAAACAAGTTTATATGTCATTGCCGCGTCCAGGGGTAAGTTATTTTTCATATTTATTTTTTGCTTTTTCGTCTCTGTTTAATAAACACTGAAAAAGTTAATTATTGCTGGAGTGCCATTTATTCGATTTTTTTCAGAAACATGGAACAACAAGTAAACCTTTAAAACCAGTTAGTTTAGATAGTGAGGAACAGGCTAAAATTGCGAAAGCTGGTCTTGAAATGAAACTCATTACCTCAGAAATGGATGCAGAAACAGAAAAATGGCAAGAAAGTGGTACAGCTTTAGAAGAAAATAATGACATAGTGAAGAGAGCAAAAAACATGTCGTCAATGGCTTTTTCAATGTATCAATTCACAAGAGGAGAAGGTGCCCTCAAAACTACCCAAGATCTCTTTACGCAAGCTGAGTATTTTGCAGAAGAAGCTAACAGATTGTATAAAGTTGTGCGACAATTTAGTTACCAGGTACCAATATTTAATCAATTCTTTCGTAAAACGATAGCCAAAAAAGATAATAATTATATAGAAAATTAAATACAGTCGACCTTTGGACCAAAGTGTCAAGCTCAAAATTCCATTCTCCATTTTAATCAACGAAAATTACGGATAAACATTTTTTCGCTCTGTAGCGCTAATCTTTTTTCAAATATAAGACTGCGTAGAGAGCGAAAAAATATTTAGTTTCGATACTTTTTTCATAAAATGAAGAATACAAAATCTGACTTCAAAATTCAATATTTTCATTTTACTTAACAAATATTTGAACTAGATAATTTCTCGCTCTGTACGCATAATTCTAGTTAAAAATTGATTAATTCTATAGAGGGAAAAAATTCAAAATTTAATATTTGTTGAGTAAAATGAAGAAATCGAATTTGTAGAATAGAACTTGGCTTCAACACCCTTAAACTCTAAAAACGCAAAAATAATAAATAACTTACAGTCAAGAAAGTAATAAATTACTGTACAAAGAACAAAATTTGCTCTTTTTAAACAAGGCAACTTTTTAATTATAATTTTGGTACATAGTTGCAATTAAAATTCATTTTTAATGATAACCGAGTACAATTCTTTTGCATTTACAGGTACCGGGCGGAAATCATAAGAAAGAGTTACTGGAAAATTTGGATCGTGTACCAACTTATGTACAACAACTTCAGTTCACCGTGAAAAATCCTACTGTTGGTAAATCCGCTACTTTCATCAAAGTTGACAATGTGATTCAGGAAACCAAAAATTTGATGAACGTAATATCAAAAGTGGTGACAACGTGTTTCGTCTGCGCTACAAAAGTATGTTTTAATAATTGGAATGCTATCTGTTCTACTCCTCCATTCGTTTTCACACTTATCCTCACTCACCTTTTACCACCAATACTCTCTTTTTCTAGGAAAACTTTAGTTAGCGTCGGTCCTGCCACCGTGAAACCCCTCTTGCAGTTAAAGGAAACTTCAAAAAGTGGATTTTTATGATAGAAATAAGATAGTCTCGTGTAGCTTTTTTATTTCAAGACTTATCACTTATCACTTTATGTTTTTTGTTTGTTCATGCACCAGCACAATATCAAACTGCCTCAATGCATGATGGCCAGCCAAACGTCGATACTGGGTATGGCGGAAGAAGATTGCCTGTATCCTATTAGTCCTCAATTATTACCATCGGCGAGTCCATACCTTTTGCCTCATCCTCTAACAGCATCTCAGTTTTACAATATATTCAAATCTTATTATTCATCCGCTAATATTCTCCCCAAGGATCCAAAAGATGCCTAATCCTTCATTTCTAGTAAGCCTTAATGGCATAAACTCGGGCTACCTACAATCTCTGGAAACTACATTGGAAACTTCAGATATAATTCGAATCGAAGATGTTACACACTTAAATGCTCTACACTTTCAAGACAACAATTAGTCACATGCTGTACAACAACGATACAAAACTTTTTCTGTTATTCCCAAGCATGGAATCAGATTCTCCAATCTCCCATCTTTTCTCACAGGTTCGATTGATATTTCTTATTTACATATATACATATAGCATATTCCTTGCTAAGCAGGAGGTTGATTAATTATAATTTCTCAATTCATATTTCATATTTACATTTCATATTTACATGTTACATTAACATTTACTATTTAAAATTAAAGTTTGAAAACGCACCCTGAACTTTAGTTAGATTATAATACTTGTCTCATAAGAAGTAGAAATTCCTAGAATAGGCGAATTATCTGAAGGCGACGGTGGCGGACTGAGTGTTCTGGTGGGAACAATTCCACATTTAAATTTTAGTATTTCTTTATTCAAATTGCGCTGGGAAGATTTACTTTATTTATTAAAAATATCAAAGGGCTATTCACTGAGAAATCTCGTGAATGCTGTTCTGGATATCGTAATTCGTGTAAAATTAAAAAAAAAATTAAAATTAAAATTAATTCACAAAGGAATTATTTATAAAATGTTTCATCATGCTTCACTGGTTTCTTAGTGAATAACTCTTTGGAAAATATTAATGGGGGCCAAAAATGCATGTATTAAGGGCGTTAGACCCGAATGTTAAGCTCAAAATTCCTTTTCCATTTTACTCAATGAAAATTGTAGACAAATATTTCTTCGCTCTGTAGCGCTAATCTTTTTTCAAATATAAGACTGCATACAGAGCGAAAAAATATTTATTTTCGATACTTTTTACGTAAAACGAAGAATTTAAAATCTAACTTCAAAATTCAATATTTTCATTTTACTTCAAAAACTTCAAAAATATTTGAATTAGATATTTTCTCGCTCTGTACGCATAATTCTAGTTAAAAATTGATTAATTCTACAGAGGGAAAAGATTCCAAATTTAATATTTGTTGAGTAAAATGAAGAAATAGAATTTTTAGATTAGAACTTGGCTCCAACATCCTTAAATGATATTAAATAAAGAAGCTTTCAAAACATTCGAGAAAAATTGACCGACGTCGACATTAATCGATTTTTCACTTCGATTAAGGGTGTTCGAGCCAAGTTCTAATCTAAAAGTTCGATTTCTTCATTCTACTCCACAAATATTAAATTTGGAATTTTTTCCCTTTGTAGAGTTAACCAATTTTTAACTAGAATTATGCTTACAGAGCATTTTTTTGTAAAATGAAAATATTCAATTTTGAATTTAGATTTTGAATTCTTCGTTTTGTGCAAAAAGTATCGAAATTAAATATTTTTTCGCTCTGCACGCAGTCTTATATTTGAAAAAAGATTAGTGCTACAGGGCGAAAAAATATTTACCTATAATTTTCGTTGAGTAAAATGGAGAATGGGTCCAACTTCCTTAATCGACTTTGAAAGTCGAAGTCGAGGAAAATCAATTAATTAATTTAAGGCCGATTGATTTGTGAAGTCGAGAGTCGACTTTTTGTTTCAATTTCCATTCCTACAAACAACGTAAATGCAAATAGTAATACTACCGAAAATTCAGTTTTTAAAAATGAAAAGGAAATTAAATATTTTTATTAATTTTGCAGTATAACTTGGATTTCCGAGGACTATCAGCTCGTGGAACCGGAAATTCAATGTACAGGGGCGATGGCTCAGGTGCTGATGGTGATGGCAGCGGTGCTGGAGGTGATGGAAGCAAGGGAGGTTCTGCACCCGGCAGTGACTCGTCTGTCTGACAGTTTGGGATGGCCCGCAGGGCCAAGGGAGATACTCGGCGCACTCGAGTTTCCTTCTTACTTTTCTAAGGTCTAAGCAAATCTTTTCTATGCTAAACTTTTCCTATATTACGAGTCTCTGGATTCGTCAACACCTGCAGTATTCAACACATTATGACGGTATTTTCGATATATGTATATGGACGAGAATATTCTTCTTTTAAGGTAATATATTTTACGAGTAAGTGACGACTTTTCCCTTGTGAAACCACCTTTCATCAAAGGAAATTGGACTAAAAAATATTGTAAAATAAAATACATATAATGGTACATCAGATTTGTTGTAAAATACAATTCCATTTTCCTCCTGAAACAGAATAATTATCTGAATTCAACCTGCTTCATAATATGTGACCAGGACTGTTAAAAGGGACCTATAATCGTTCGAAAACAAGTTTGTTTTACAGCTTGTTTCTTTACAAAGAGCGTACTTTTTACATTCTCATCAGAGAGAATGTATTATATTTGTGTAAAATTTGACCCTTCCATTTGGACATAAATTAAAAAATTTTGATCATTTTGGAAATATTTTAAATAATTTTTTTTTTTAATTTACAAATTCTATTTACGGATATTCGCCGTAGTACTTAAATAGTCGAACAATTTATCATTATGACTTTTTTCGATAAAACAAAAATTGTCAGACTTATAACATTTTGGAAATTCAATAATAAAAATGAATGAAAATTAAAATGTAAAGCCAAATAACGCACGATATGAAAAAGAGTTAAAGGATGAAAAATGTGTCTTTTTGAACGCCCTCCAGGATTGACATAATAACTTTTTGAATTTTCTTAAAAAATCGAAAGTTCAAATTTTGAGCCAAATAACCCGAGATAACTCGCGAAGCGCGAGTGTTCTGATGAGAATCCTTAAGTAAATTAGTTTTTTTCATTTGAAACTAAAGTAATTTAAATAAAAGTATATTTAAATAAAAGCGCGATGTATGATGAGAATGTGCTCGCGAAGCTGACCGATTTTTATATGATTATATATAAATATTGCCTATACTTGTTAAACTGATAACATTAATTGTTCTTTAGAACAATTAATAATTTTATAATATAATAATTTATTTATAATATAATAATAATAATATAAAAATCGGCTAGCTTCGCGAGCATATTCTCATCACACGTGCGCTTTTGCACCCTTCGGGACGCTTGCACTCGCTTACCAACCTTTATCGATGCTATATACCTTTATTTTAATTACTTTAGATTTAAATGAAGAAGAAAACTAATTTACTAGGTCACTGACGCTTCGCATTCGATATTTGCTGTCAACCATAATCAAACTTCGCGCTCGGCTCTGTTTAACAATATTTTTTACGATTAAAACGATTAAAACTAAAACTACTTATTCTATAAAATGACTCAAAATTTGAATTTTCGATTTTTCAAGAAAATTCAAAAAGTTGTTATACCAGTCTTGTAGGGCGTTTAAAAAGGAACATTTTTCATCTCTTAATTCTTTTTCATATCGTGCGTTATTTGGCTTTAAATTTTTATTTTCTTTCTTTTTTTTTTTTTGAATTTTAAAAATGTTATAAGTCTGACAATTTTTGTTTTATCGAAAAAAAAGTCATAATGATAAATTGTTCGACTATTTAAGTACTATATTCGTAGTACTATTTACCAAGTTGAATTTTTTTACAATGGTTTACCAAAATATTTAATTTTACAAGTTTCGTGTACTTTTATAATTTTCGTAAAATTCATTTTTTCACTATAACTTCTCAAATATTCAAAATTTAAAATTGATGTAAGAAAAATGAAGATTCCTTTCATCGAGACGAATTGATTGACCTACATGATTAATGCATTTCATTTAAAAATAAGGATGTTATGGTTAATTGTATTTTCAAAAATTAATTTTTCAACTATAACTTTTCAAATAATCAAAATTTTGACCTGACGTAATAAGGAAAATAAATATTCTTTGTGACGAGATGAATCGATTGACCTATATCATTAATGCATTTCATTGAGAAATAAGAAAGTTATAAAAAATTATTTTTTAAAAATTCAATTTTTCAACTATAATTGACAGCTAGTTAGTAAAATTATTATCAATAATTTTCAATGACTTAGCTTCTGCGTAATTATATATCATAATCATAATTATGATAATTATGTAATTATATATATGATAAATATTGCCTATACTTAGTAAACTGATAACATTAATTGTTCTTTAAAACCGTATATGCAAAAGTTTTTGTCGTAATTCAAGGTTTGAAAAAGCGTATAAAAGAGAGGAAGAGAGACATTTTTTTCGTTTTAATTTTTACAAATTTAATTATTTCATCATGCGGAAAATATTATTCATTTTCTGTCTAATGGTTGCATTATTATTGTTTGCAAATACTGCAAATGCAATCTATTTTAATTATCCAGGTAAGAAAAAATTTGTATTTAAAAAAAATTCCTTTTTAAATAACAGATTTCATTAAAGATTAAAAATTCAATTATTATTATTTTTAATTAAGTTAAAAAATAAATATTTTATTGTCAAGATTTATGCCAATAATGTTTAATTAATTATTAATTATTTATTATTATTTATTTAATTACATATTAAGAAAATAATTAACCTGTATTGATGTCATTAAAAAATATTATATGCTCTATCTATTCTTCGTTTCGAAATTTTTCAAATTTCCGTACGTAAAAAAAATTCCCTGCATTTTTGTTTTATTAAAAACGTATTTTAGGACATGCTCAAAGCATTTAAAGAAAAATTCTGTCATTTTAAATATATTTAAAAATTCTGAAATTTAGAAAAATTTCTTTATTTATAACATTTTTTTAAATATAAAAACTAAAAATTGATCCTTTAATTTGACCCTGAATTTAAAATTGACCTTTTAATTTATTTTAATTGTAGACGAATTAGATGCTGATGCGATAAGAAATCTATCACTATTAGCCTATTATGACCCACGGTTGTGATTTTATCCATCAAAGCTGGTATTGTAAATTTCATAAAATACATTTTATGAAACTAAACTATGTAAGATAAAAAGAATTTCAAGAAATAAAATTATTCAGCTAAAAAATTTTACAAATTTTATTTCGAAATTTTTTTGAACGGAAATGTACTTATCGTTTTATTACATTCTCATCAATTATTACATTCTCAAGAATGTATTAGATTTGTGTAAAATTTGATCCCCCCATTTTTTGTCAAATGTCCAGCCATTTTGGACAAAAATTTAAAAATTTGGATCAGTTTGAAAATTTTTGAAATCAATTCTTTTTAAATTTACAAATTATATTTACGGATTTTCGTAGTACTTAAATAGTCGAATAATTTATCATTATGACTTTTTTCGATAAAACAAAAATTGTCAGACTTACAACATTTTGAAAATTAAAAAAAAAGAAAATTAAAATTTTAAGCTGAATAACGCACGCTATGAAAAAAAGTATGTAATGAGAATGTGCTCGCGAAGCTAGCCGACTTTTTTTTCTATCAAAATCGACAAAAAAGTGAAAATCAATTTTTTCGAACGATAGGTTATTTACGTCAATTAATGTAATTATTAATTAATGTCAATTAATGTCACGGACTCGAAGATGGAAAGGTACAAAGGTACTACATATTATGCTTCGAAACAAGACTGAAGATAATTTAGTCGTTAATCTTAAAATTATTTATTCGTTATTTAATTTGCATATTAATTAAATGCTTTTAATTTTTTTTACATTTAATCAGCAGTTTTGTTTACCTTGTAAAAACATATTATGCCTCAAAATATAAATTATGCAGATAAGAAGCACAAGGCAAAGAAATCAGGTTATAATACAATTATGTTTCCTACAGAGGGCTTTTATGCTAACTTATATATTATTATAAAAGTTAATTACGATCATCTGCTATGCTCATTTTACTATTCTGGTCAATCGCATCATTCAACGAGTCGGTTGAGGATTTGGAAATTGTTGCATCTTTCTCATGTCCACAACTGCTTGATGCAGAAAGCATGCTATCTGGACTTGGTGGAGTTCTAATTCCATCAGTTTTTGGAATAAAGGTCGTCCACTCATTAGTGTGAAAATCTAAATATTCGATGGAATTTACAAATGATTTTCCAGTAAATCCTCCAACAGCGTATAACCTGCAATTATTCGTTAAACAATTGATACAATATTTCTAAAATCTCTCCATATAATAAATAGAATAAATAAAATATTTCAAGAAAGTTTGGAAGAATTAAAAAAAATTGTAAAAAAAAAATTAATTAACTCAAAAGTCTCAAAAGATGTAAAGAAGAATTTCAAGAATCTTCAGGATATTTTGAAAAAGATTTATGGTGATTTCAAAAAACTTCTAAGAATTCTAAAAAAACTTCATGGCATTTAATGTGAAACTTTGATGTGTTAAAAAGACTGTGAGAAATTAAATAATATACTGTGTGACTAGGGATGAAAGTTGGAGTTTGCTACCGAGTTACTAAATTAAATATCTAAAAACAAAATTTCATTTCTAAATCTACAAGTAATTTTGGTATTTTAACGATAAAGAACTAGTATTAGTGGAAATTACCTGTTTCCTACTACAGCAACCGCAACATTAGCACGTTTTGTTGACATATTAGGTCCTGGAATCCATACCTTCTCTGTGGGATCGAATATTTCTGTGCTTGTGAGACTGTGAGTACCTGATGACCCGCCAATGGCATATAAGCGACCTTGAAATACAGCCAGACCACATCCCCGACGTGCAGTTATTAAGGAAGGACCCGCACTCCATGTATTTATTTCCGGGTTATAAATTTCCACAGAACATAGGCAGTTCCAAGAGTCGCAACCGCCAACAGCATATATTTTATCCTGATAAGCGCAAACGCCTGCTTGATAGCGTCCAATCTTCAGAGGTTCAATACTCGCCCATACACCAGTTTCGGGATTGAAAACATCGCACTGTTTTATACCAACCTAGAATACAGAATATCAAAAATGTTACTTGGTATGCTGTGTGTATTAGAGAACTAAAAACCTGATTCATTAGTGGCTAAAGAAATAATTACCTGACCATTCCATCCACCAATGCAGTAAATTCTGGAGTCTAATGAACAAATGCCAGAATTAGATCTTGCTAATGGAAGACTAGCTACCCTTGACCATTTCCAATCACCCTTAGGATCCAGAACTTCTACGGTAGCCAATTCTGTCGAGCCATTAGAGCCCCCAATTGCATAAACTTTACCATTTACTACTGCTATTCCAAACCTTCCTCTGGCTTCCTTCATACAAGGTTGCATTTTCCATGTGTTTATTTCAGGAATGTATTGTTCAACGGATTTCAGACATTCTATACGGTCATAGCCACCGCAAACCAATAGAGTACCATCAAGGTCAGCACAACCAACTGCACATTTTCCAGTTTTCATTGTGGGGAGCGCACAGTACATTTCTGGTTCATCGGTAACGTTGACTTGGGCGTCAAGTGCTTTATGTAGATCTTGAACCAATGGAGACGAAGGTAAATTCAGTCGCAACAATACAGAGAGCGTAGCAAGTTGACCGTTTAATGTCACGATTGCCAAGAATGTGTGTTCTGAAATATAAATTAATTAAGTATAAATTACCGCAAATGTTTATCAATATTTACGGTAGCGAATCACCGCCATTAAATGTTTAAAGTATCATTTAATGGTTAAAGTATCATTTAAGGGCGTTGGACCCGCGAGTTTTAAGTTCAAAATTCCATTCTCCATTTTACTCAACGAAAATTATAAATAAATAATTTTTCGCCCTGTAGCGCTAATCTTTTTTCAAATATAAAACTGCGTACAGAGCAAAAAACTATTTAATTTCGATACTTTTTGCATAAAACGAAGAATTCAAAATCTAATTTTGAAATTGAATATTTTAATTAAACTTAAAAAATATTTGAATTAGATATTTTCTCGCTCTGTACGCATAATTCTAGTTAAAAATTAATTAATTCTACAGAGGGAAAAAATTCCAAATTTAATATTTGTTGAGTAAAATGAAGAAATCTAATTTTTAGATTATAACTTGGCTCCAACATCCTTAAGTCCTTTAACTTAGTATCTTTATGCAGAAAACCTTCTTCGGAGTACAGCCGGATATAGCCGGTTGTAGCCGGCGTAAAGCAATATGTCTCATTTTAATTAAAATGAGAAAAAAACTTGATTTTCAATCTGAAAATACAGCTCAAAAAACTTACCGCTAACTTTATTTACTCCGATCATATTCCAGTCTGGCTCCAACTGTTCCTCGATTCTATCTTCAATATTTCTTGAATATATAAGAATTCGAGGCTTGGCAGGCTGCAAAACTCCCTTTCTTCTTCCTGTATTTTGAGCTTGCGTTTTTGATGATAACTTCTTGTAATCTTGTACAATATCTGTATCGCTTACATCTCCTTGAGGCAGATCTAAACAATCTTGTAAGCTGTTATCCAAAGCAAGGTAAAGCAGGTATGTTTTTTGCGTGAGGTGCTCCATGGTCACACTTTCCGACTCTGTGACAAAACGTTTCACCCAATCCAATATTAAACAGCAAAGGCTCGTTCCGTTTACCAATGACATTTCCTGCACTGTGCGATATAATACCTCGATTCGCATGCAAGGCAACGAGGATAAAGCAGGGCTGTTGCATACTTGCTCAAACTGCAGAAAAAATACAAAAATTCTTAAATGTAAATTAGGGTGCCCAACCAAATTCCGATTTTCGATTTTCCAATGCCTTAAGGGCGTTAAACCCAAGTGTCAAGCTCAAAATTCCATTCTCCATTTTATTCGACGAAAATTATAAATAAATATTTTTTCGCTCTGTAGCGCTAATCTTTTTTTAAATATAAGACTGCGTACAGAGCGAAAAAATATTTAGTTTCGATACTTTTTACATAAAACGAAGAATTCAAAATCTAACTTCAAAATTGAATATTTTCATTTTACAAAAAAAATATTTGAATTAGATATTTTCTCGCTCTGTACACATAATTCTAGTTAAAAATTAATTAATTCAACAGAGGGAAATAGTTCCTATTTTAATATTTGTTAAATAAAATGAAGAAATCGAATTTTTAGATTTTTAGAACTTGGCTTCAACACCCTTAAAGGAGAAGATTTTTATCGCACACTATGACTTAAAATTTTTACAAATTATAGAATATGTACTTACGTTATTCCTTATGTAAATCTCGACTTGTTTCACAAAGTTTTCATTTTGCGTGATACTTGGTAACGCACGAATATCTAGACAAGATTCTGGCGTTAATGAATCCAAAAGGTATGTAACACACTGGGAGGCAACTCTTTCCATTTTTAAATACGAAGCTGTTAAATAAATCGTTTTAATTTCCGATGGTAATACTTCAAGTCTGTAACCAAATAAGGTATGAATATTTAGTAGATTTTAATGAAAATCAGTATCGAATTTTTGGTCAAAATTACACTTAATAAAAAGTGATATTTTATCATAAAAAAGTGCATAATCATTTGTCATATTTCAGTTTTACCGTAAGAAATAATAAATCTCTCTTACACAACTGAAAAGCTTCAACAGTTTGTTCATTAAGAATAATTACCTTGATGTATACGAATAATCGATCAACTTTTGTAATGCTGTTTTGTCAAGGTCATCATTCAATTTATACGTTGTTTTCTGTTGATTATTCCATTGAGTGTCTGCGCTAAATAATTCAAAGAGATATGGAGACGCCGCTGCTAAAACAGCTCTGTGACCATGCAACTCTATGTTGCCAACCTAAAATCCATTACAATTGTATACAATCATTAACCAATTAATTTCAATGGTTTTAAATTAAAGTTAACTTAATTTCAGTGACTTTAACTTATTTAAAAGTCTTGAACGACTTGTAGCAGCTATTGCATCTGCTCTTTAGATTTAATTATCGAACTGTAACACTCCTCAATCAATACAAGTACTATTTCAACTGCAATTTTTTCAAAATATATTTTTATTCCAAACTTTAGGATCTTGGTCAAAAAACTAAGTTTTTAGTGAATTGAACAAAGAAAGTCTTAATTCTTTTGGTAACGAAATTTTCAAGACCTCGCGTTTTCCATTGCTCAGGGGCAGATGGATTTATAAAGACGTAATTCGGTAAGTCCGATGTATGTTCTTCATTATTCATTGTAAGAACCATTTTTCTTTTCGTATCTATCTCTATTTGTCGAAAAAAAATAGTCCAACAACCATAAATAAGATTTTGAAATTTTAATAATGTTGCTTTAGAGATTATAGCTTCCTTACAATGTGTCTAATTGTGTTAATAAAACTTAATAATTGTTATTATGTATTGCAAAACGATTGTTAAAAAATTAGGAGTCGAAAAAGTTGAGTATTTCAAAGTAACAAGACACGCAAAGCAGTTTTTGAGGCGCTAAATTTGTAAAAGGTCTCTACTGCGTCATTAGAATACATAAAATAATCATTATTAACAAAGTTGACCTTGAGCGTCCTTTAAATATTTTTTTTTTAATTCCTAAAAAAAATCAAAGGTGATTGTCTCACCTTATGCTGTTTTGTTATGTTTGTGTTGTGGTTTACTATATTTGTGATATAACTTGTGTGCATTGTTTGCATGATGTTTTTTTATTTCTGTGTGGTACCTATTTGTGTTATAATTAATGTCACTTACATGGAGAATGACATCGCAAAAGTGTTTGTTTTTTCTCATCATATTGAGGGAGGCAAGAATTAGATTCGGATGATGATCATCTTTAAGTTCTAATATGGATCCAGTAATTCCTTCTGTCTCTCCGTTTGATACAATCGAAGAAACCATTTTTAGTATATCTTGTCGATGTTACCATGTATCAAAAAAACGTTTTCAAACCCCTGCAGAATTCAAGTCAACTGGAAAAATTTTGCTGTATCAGTACAATACCAGAGTTAATCGCTGTATCAAGCTTTCAAATAACCAATTTAAACTAGATATAATATATAAACCTACAAGAAATAACCTAGAAAGGTTAAACCTATAACAAGAAATAACCTCAAGAAATAACATCTGACCACATTTGATGACTGACTTGCCGGTTATTAGATTTTCAATACTTATTGAATTTTATTGATAATCCTTTTAACTGCCAGGTAGTCGGGCCATGTGTTAAGAGGTTTAACTTTTAACGTAACAACATATGTACATCACATACATTTCCGTTTTTCTCTCTACTATATCATGTGACGTACATTTGTATTTTTACGTGACAAACCAAACGTAATACATACAACAAAAACTGTTAAAATGCAGGTTGCCTATAGCAAGTGCTGGCTGTGGCGTAGCAACCGGGGGGGGGGCAGGAGGGGCAACTGCGAGCTGCCCCCCGTTTTGAACGGGGGGCAATATACATGTGTAATCATTTTGCCCCCCCACTGAAAAACAAGTGTTAGCTGTAAAATATGTGTATATGATGACTTTTTTCATTCGAGTTTGCCCCCCCCCACGAAAAATTCCGTTGTTACGTCCCTGAGTGCAGGGATGGGTTGTGACCAGTGGCCCCAACTGGAGCCCCATACTCTATTGCGCATGCGTTGCACTCGGTATCTGATTGGTTGCTATTCGCGCGTAATTTGAAATGTATAATATTTTTTAGCATTTCAAATTGCGCGCGAATAGCAACCAATCAGTTATCGAGTGCGACGCATGCGCAGTAGAGTACGGGGCTCGAGTAGTGGGTGGTTGTGACGCGTCACTCGAGGTTTTCGAATTTCGACGTGTGTTACCATATGTTACCTAAATGAGGTAACATACCATAAACAAACTGTATAAAACCTGTATAAATCCTCTAAAATCCTCTCTAAATAAATCTCTAAATCTCTCTAAGTAAATCCTCTATATAAATAATCCTTTATAAATAAATCTTCTATAAATAAATCCCTCCACAACTATCTATATCAAAGATATTAGAATTTACAATTTTACACCATCTCAAATCGATGGTGTAAATAAAGAGCCTTTACAGTTTACACAGGGACGAAAACTGCAGTTCAAATAAGTCATCTGTCACTTTTGTATTTAAAATAAAATTCATTGAAGATTTTCTTTCTAGTTACGTTTATAATGGTTTATACGGTTTATAAACAATAATAAACATGCGTTTTGAAATGCGACATAGGTAATAAATGTTATAAACCTAACTATATAAAGAAGAACTTTTATGAATTTTATTTTAGATATGAAAAAGTTATTATCCCATCTACTGTAATAATATCTTTGATCCCTTGACCGATCTGCAGTTACGGCTGTTTTCATTTGGAGTTTCTAGGGGTATGTATACATTTTTTTATACCTCTGATGGAAAATTAGCTATTGAAATTTAAACGAAAACTTACCTGTGTTGGTGCCAAGTTATTCTAATCTAAAAATTCGATTTCTTCATTTTATTTAACAAATATTAAAATAGGAACTATTTCCCTCTGTTGAATTAATTAATTTTTAACTAGAATTATGTGTACAGAGCGAGAAAATATCTAGTTCAAATATTTTTTAAGTAAAATGAAAATATTCAATTTTGAAGTTAGATTTTGAATTCTTCGTTTTATGCAAAAAGTATCGAAATTAAATAGTTTTTCGCTCTGTATGCAGTCTTATATTTGAAAAAATATTAGCGCTACAGAACGAAAAAATATTTATCTATAATTTTCGTTAAGTAAAATGGAGAATAGAATTTTGAGCCTAACATGGGTCCAACGCCCTTAAATTTCAAGAATAGATCAACGCCAGCCACATTTTAAATCAAATTTATATCCCATAGTTAAAGCTTTGAAAGTTGAAGTGCTTTGAAATATGTAATTTGAAAACCAGTCTCTTTTCTTACCTTGTAAACATTTTGCCAATTCAGTTAACAGAAAGAAACGAACGTGTCCAAAGTCTAATGCATGACATTCTGACATAACATAAATAATAATTTAAAAAAATATTTGTACTTAAAAAATTCGAGACAAATTTCTGTAAATAGATTTTATTTTATCATTATTTCCAAAAGATGTTAAAAAATGTTTAGTTGCGTATTTAAATTTTTATTTATAGCTTTGTTCCTTGACTGATAACAAGTTTTTCTTATTATTAGGATTTTATTTATACTAAATTACTCCTTTTCTGACAACCTATATTGCTTATAAAGATAATCACTCACTTCCTCTATATATTTGAAAAGGCTTAAGAATTTTCCTTCCGTTTCACTCTCCTTTGATTCACTTTTTCGATTCTAAAATGTATTTTACATTTTGTCTATTTTACTTGAACGTATTGTTAGTAATAGAAATCCATTGCAATCCATTAATATATTATTCATATATAATAATAGGTTTGAAATACAATAAGAAATCTGTTATCTTAGCCTAGCCCTTAAAGAAATAATTATTTGATTGAGAGAAGGTACAAACATTTCGTAATTTTACATTCGACGAGGAATTAAATATTTTGTAAATTACGCAAATGCGTAGGTATAGAAACAAGCTGAGAGTAAGAGATTATACAGGAGATGAAATCTTACGAAAAATTATTACTATATATATATAGAAAGATGTAGAAAATAAGAAATAAAATGCGAGGAATAGTTAATTAAATATGCTGTACAAATTCTGGATTCAAAAACGAAAATCCCATAAATTCGGTTTGATCGAGATTCATCATAAACAGCTTGTCGGTAGGCGTGAGATCTGTCTTTTCTGAAGTGAACTGTTTATCAAAATTGCTTACATCCTTCCGGTGTTTCTGTGAAACAAAAAGTAGGCAAGAATTTTAGTTTATAATAAAATACTGGGGGAATTAACATTAAAAACTTGAAAAATTATAAGGGTTTTTTTATGTGTCTTGGAACGCTACTTCCCTCTTCTTTTAAGACTGTATTACCCAATTTTTCGAAAGTCTTAAAAAAAAGTAGAATTCTTTGCCTTCAAGACTACATAGCGATAAAAATGGAAATTTATTTTTTATTTTTATTAAATAAGCTGTTTTAAGAGCAACTGTGTTCTGCAGTTATATATGGAATTTTTTGATTTCGATAGATAAAAACGAGGGAAGGAGTTGAGGGGGTCATCAGTGCGAGGTAGAGATTAAAATCAACCAAAAATTGTTAAGGGTCATTTAAAAATTATTTCAAATTTTTAACTCAGGCCACGTAAAATGTTTGTTTAATGTAAAAGAAATTCGAAATGGAGGAGAGGAGAGGAAGAGAAACAAATTGATAAAAAGTTACGTAAAACGTGATATTTATAAACAATAATACAAATATATAAAAATAACACAAAAATATGTCGGTTGCGGGAAAAACCACCTAAGACGATCTTCACATTTTTATTTCTCAAAATTGTTAACTAGTTTCAATATTTTATTTTATTATTATTTTGATATCGAATATTACTTTCGCTATTTATACGTTTTTAGGTTTCTAAAAATTACCTTTAGGAAATTTGTTAATTTTTTTTATAAAAAAAGGAAATTATTTACACTTTTTTAAACATTATTCAAGCAGTCGTAAACTACGTCGATTACTATTTCCAATTTTCGACGTTGTTTACGACGTTGCATCCTACGTTGTTTAAGACAGTTTACGACTGTCACCTTTTTGAATGACGACAGAATTTCAATATTAAACTTACAATTTTCGGCTTAAAAGGTGGTTGTACTTCGCGATTTTCTATCTTCTCCCAATCAATACGTCGATAAAATGCGTGACTTCGAACATCATCTTCGCCACGCAGTCCACATCCCAATCTTTTACTTGGATTTTTGGTCAGAAACTATAAACAAATAAAAAGAGAAATTATCAGTATATAATTGAGTGATGCTAGTATTTCTTGACTAATGATCAATCAATATTCTTTCACTGATTAATAAACAAGAACATTTCTTAAATTGATATATTATTATTATATAAATTATTTAAATAAGCAGTCCGCCGCATAGTGGGCCATTTTGTAAAAATTTATCCATTTACATGACTTTTTGGTAAAAATTCACAATTTAAAAAAAAATTATATTTTTGTTGACAACGTACACAATAACAAATTAAATTTTGATAAAAATTGCACCATCTACCGATAAAAAGTGCATTGAAGATAACGATATTTAAAATAGTTTATTTTCTTACGCCTTTGCAAACTTCTTTAGCCTCCTTTGATAGATTCTTTGGGTAGCTCACATTATGATCAGTAATGGCAGCAAATAATTCCTCTTCGTCTTCACCATCGAAAGGTGGTTGACCAACAAGCATTTCATACAAAAGCACTCCATAGGCCCACCAATCCACAGATTTCCCATAAGGTTGGTATAAAATGATCTGAAAGCACAGTCATTACTTAAGGCCAGGAAACAGATGGGTCAACTGAAGTCGATAATGGAGATTATAACTCTAAATAAATTTTGTATACTAGATAAATTTTTTTAGACGTATTTGGAAAATTGGACGTTTTCACAACGTTGTTTAGCCTGACATGAGATGGTTTATAGAACGTTCTAAGAATGTTTGACTTTTACTGGATATTAGTTTTTGAAAATCGTTTTACAGAACTGTACTTTTAATTATCGAGGTAACGTGATCCTTCTGATATTTGATTTAATTAGAAAAAATTTTCATCTTTATAAAAGGGTCCGATATAATATACAAAAGATGTGGATCTGCACTGAGAGATCTAGTATTGTAATATTTATTATATGAAAAATCGTTCTATATTATTACTATTTTTACTTAACATAATAGGGAAATAAGAAAATTTTTACAACTTGTACTACCTACTGTAGTAAACTTGAATTGCTATAAAAAAATTGGAAACTCTGTGAGAATTCGAACCACTTAATTTTATCCTAATCCAACTTATTCACAGCTAAGTTTCTCGGCTGTTGATTATATCAATGATTTAGTTATTTTTAATGATATTAAAAAACAATCTCGAGGTATGTTTTTTCACCTCTGTCGATTTCCAAATAGGTAAATGACTTAATTGAAAAGTATCACATATTGACTTCCAAATATACCTAATCAATTTGACGATATCAAATTTAATGGTAAATAGTACAAATATTTTTTCATAACTAATAAGAAATCAATATTTTTTTTAAGGCTGAAAATCAGTTCTTGAACGGAAATATCAAAAGAATTATTTTTCTTTAAGGGTATATGATACTTTACCATAAGAGCAATTTAGTTTACCCAAATATACATTCATAATAATAAATATTTTTAGCTAATAAGAGTCAATAAACCTTCCTCTCATGTAGACGAAGGTTTATTGACTCTTATTAGCTAAAAATATTTATTATTATGAATATATAATTGGGTAAACTAAATTGCTCTTATGGTAAAGTATCACATGCCCTTAAAGGCAAGTTTCTCACCTCGGGGGCAATATAATCAGGTGTGCCACAAAAAGTTTTCGTTGTTTTGTCACCCGTGATACCTTCTTTGCACATACCAAAGTCTGCTATTTTTATATGTCCATCTTGATCCAAGAGAACGTTATCTAATTTCAAGTCACGATACACAATTCCTCGGGAATGTAAGTAGAATAAGCCGATAGCTGTTTCAGCGGAATAAAACCTGTAAAAATTAAGAAAAAAAATATATTATTTGTCACTGGTTCAGTTTAAGACAGTTAATTTCCATTATAATTATAGTTATACTTACACTGCTACTGGTTCTTTGAATTTTCCACATTGTTGTATTTGGAACATCAAATCTCCACCATTCACATACTCCATTACGAAATACAGACGATCCTATAATATATAATATAATAATATATAATATGTATATTACATTTGAGTAAATTCGGAAAAATAGAAGGGAAAACTTGTTGCGGGTAATTTTCAGACGGGTAAAGCTTAATTTTTTCGCTTAAAACAAAAGAAGATACAATAAGTTAACGTGGTTACCATACCCCATTTTAAGGGATAAATTTTACCCACCTGATGGTAATTTTTGCTGAAATATTTACCTAATACTCATCAAGGGAAAAAAATTGTTTTTATTTTTCAATATGTAAAGTTACGTATAAAAATTGAGCAAAAAACTTCACCTCATTTATGAATTAAGGGCGTTGGACCCAAGTGTTAAGTTCAAAATTCCATTCTCCATTTTATTCAACGAAAATTATAGATAAATATTTTTTTGCATAAATGAAGAATTCAAAATTGAATATTGTCATTTTACTTGAAAAATATTTGAATTAGATATTTTCGCCTTCTGTGCGCATAATTCTAGTTAAAAATTGATTAATTCTATAGAGGGAAAAAATTCAAAATTTAATATTTGTTGAGTAAAATGAAGAAATCGAATTTTTAGATTGGAACTTGGCTCCAACACCTTTAAGCCTTTCTAATTAATTAAATATAATTAACATATTTTTTAATCATACTTATGATAAGTAAGTAGTAAGGTATTTAAAGGAAAAATAAATTTTTTTTCGCTAAACAATTGTATTTGTGGCTTTCACAAAAAACTTCCTTTCGCTATTAGAACTTAAGATAAAGTACTTTTTTTTCGATACGCCCTAATCTAAATTTTGCACTGTAAAATGGCACAAGTACATATAAATATCTTTTAAAAGTTACTCACCATGGTCTGAAAACAAGAATGAAGTTGTACAAGAAACGGTGGTTTATTTGAAAGAGCTAGTACACGTTTTTCAACCATTGTACACTCCACATCATCGTCTTGTATTATGATATCCTTCTTTAAAATTTTTATAGCATAAAGTTCATCAGTACCCTTTCTTTCTGCCAACAATACCTTGAAAATAAAATAAAAAAAACAGTATGTAAGTTGTTCTATATTCATTGCTGATATTCAAAAGAATCCAGAAAAACAAAGTAAAAAGAAAACAAAAAACGATCCTTCAAATATCATATTGTATCTGTAATACAGATTCTGTATATATAAGGAAGACTCCAGATCTTCTACAAATATTTCAGGATTGGAAAAAAAAGATTAATGCATTGATATGATACCTTTCCAAAGCTCCCTTTACCAAGAACCATCAAAAAATTGAAATCACTCGCTCGGATCAAATCACTCTTGCCCATATTATGAGGAACGTCTTTATCTTGACCCATTGGAGTCTTCTTAGTTACTGATGTTTTCTAAACAATTCAAATTATTCAATACTGTAGATATAAGTTCCTAACGTTTGAATAAAGCTCTTAAAGTAATAAATAATTAAAATAAATAATTTAGGAGAAATTAAAAAAATTAAAGAAATTAAAATTAAAGTCCTTAGGGATTCAGAAAAGTTTAAACTCGCATAGATGTTTTTTTTTTAAATTAACTTGAAAAGTTTGACAGCTGGAAAGTAAATTTAATTCATCGTGTGTAATTAAAACTGAAACTTGGTGAAATTATAATTCTATAGTATAAGTAACATTTAGACTACAAAGGATTTAAAAAAATGTTAAATCACACGAGTTACATCATTTAGAAATTGTTAATTGCATTTTTTTGAATTATCGATATTTCTGTAACCAATAATTGTATTTTATTTTTTCACATACAATTCTAATGCAAAGAGAAAACTTTTCTAGACAGTCTTATATTATTGTAAATCAAATTTCTTGTTTTATTAACTACTTTGTAGTAGCAATTGGTAGTAGAGTATTTTTTGTTTTAAGATAAAAAGTGAACACTTGCGCTTTATAACACTTAATTAACTTGACACCATAAGAACCCTCTTCATATGGAAGTCTACATTTTTTAAAAGGAAATACTAACTCTCATTTTTGATTTAAGTTCAGCAAGGTCGACTCCTTCTTCAGGTACGGGAACGTTGTAGAATTCTCCTTCTTCTTGTGTCAATAATTTAAACCATCCGCTAGCCGGAGCTTTAATGAGTTCAGAAATGCCAAAAGAAAGAGATCCCATAAAATCATTTCGCGATGTTCGATCCCAGTCCCATACTTCAATTAACAGCCTTCGGTCTTTGTCTTCTTGTCTTAGTTCACTGTTAGTAAAAATTATGTTTTTAAATAAAATTTTTTAATAATTAAAAGCATAAATAAAGGAAAACATAATTAATTTTTTTTTCGAGATCTAAGAGGGTAAAAAAAGTTGTATGTTGGTACCAATGTTTCATGAAAAACGGCCGTATTCATACATGTGTTAAGGTGTTGGAGCCAAGTTCCAATCTAAAAACTCGATTTCTTCATTTTACTTAACAAATATTAAAATTGAAATGTTTTGCCTCTGTAGAATTAATCAATTTTTAACTATAATTATGTGCACAGAGCGAGAAAATATCTAATTCAAATATTTTTTGAGTAAAATGAAAATATTGAATTTTGAAGTCAGATTTTGAATTCTTCTTTTTATGCAAAAAGTATCGAAATTAAGTATTTTTTCGTTCTGTACACAGTCTTAGATTTGAAAAAAGATTAGTGCTACAGAGCGAAAAAATATTCATCTATAATTTTCGTTGAGTAAATTGGAGAATGGAATTTTGAGCTTAACACTTGGGTCCAACGTCCTTAAGTGAATTATGACAATACTCACAACGTGATTGTTTCGTTCCATTCTGGATTTAAAGAAGATTTTACTGTCTTGGTCTTTTTTTTTACGCTATCCGAATCTGGGATGAGTTTCAGTTTTACATAAGGATCCGAAAGTCCATTTGGATCCATGGGTATAAGATTTCTTCCTTGTTTAACTGTAAACAAATTGAAAATATTAAAAGAAGCTAGTTTGATAATAAGGTACGTTCCATATCACGTTCATGCCTTGCGAGAAGGAAAACTTTTGTTTAATATACGATAAAAATTTACAGAGATATATTTCTTGATCCGATATCGAATTAAAAATTTGTAAAATTACATAAAGGAAATATACTAAGGTGCGTTTATCTGATCCTAAATTTTTAATAAAACAAATCAAAATTAACAATAATCTTTTTATAAAAGTAAATATTTAAGACCAGATAAACATACCTTAATATTTTTACTTTCGTTTTAGAAATTTTCAATTCGATATCTCAATAAATGTAAAAAATTTTGACATGGAATCAATTTTATGTAAAAATTATTTTGTTGGAAACCGATTCACTTACCTTCAACTGTGAGCTTACTTCCAATACAAGTGATATGCAACTGTATTCTTCCACGCCTTTCAGTGTGATCACATCCACAAAGATTTGGTACACTCTCTTCGCATCTTTTATGGACGTTCATGTCACATGCTATATTCAAAAAATATTCATACAATTAGTGTTATTAAATCGTCATCGGTTAAGATTTCTGAATAATAAAGCACTAAAAGCACTAAAAGCACTAAAAGTCTTATAGATTTTATGCCAAGAAATTTTATAATAACCCCATTTGAAAAATTGTATGAGCCCGCCCCTGGGAATAAACATTAAAAATCGTTGATAGCTAAAATATAATATCTTAATATAGTCTGCTACCATACATTGAATTCTAAAATTTTTTTGTCGTCACTTTTTCGTACTTTTTTTGCACTGAAATGTTATAAGAAGAATAAATAAAGCACATAACGATTAATAGCACATAATTAATATTTATACAAACCGTTAATAATTTAAAATCATGTTGTAGATAATGTGTAAAATAAAAGTTTAACAAACTAATGAAATTGAGCTTAATTGATTTATCCAGTTATTTTTTAATAGAGAATTGTACTTACGCCAAATAAATTTGTTACACAGAAAATTGTTCTTATAGATCTAGAGTTTTTACATAATAATATATCTATTTATTTTGTTCAACAAATATTAAAATTAGATAAATTTTCGCAAATTACCGGTAGTCTGTTTTTAAATAGGAGTGTCCTTACAGAACAAAAATATTTATAATTTTTATATTTTTGGTGTGTTTAGTATCTAAATCTGTAATCGAAAAATATCTAATTTTGATATTTTTTAAAGAAAAAAAAATATAAAATATTGAAATTTTAGATTGGAGCTTAAGGGTGTTGGAGCCAGGTTCTAATCTAAAAATTCGATTTCTTCATTTTACTCAACAAATATTAAATTTATCATTTTTTCCCCTCTGTAGAATTAATCAATTTTTAACTAGAATTATGCGCACAGAGCGAGAAAATATCTAATTCAAATATTTTTTAAGTAAAATGAAAATATTGAATTTTGAAGTCAGATTTCGAATTCTTCGTTTTATGCAAAAAGTATCGAAACTAAATTTTTTTTCGCTCTGTACGCAGTCTTATAATTAAAAAAAGATTAGTGCTACAGAGCGAAAAAATATTTATCTATAATTTTCGTTGTGTAAAATGGAGAATGGAATTTTAATACTTTAATTTAATTTTAAACACTTGGTGTAAAATGTAAGTAGTAAAGTTCGAATGTATTATAATTTTGATTTTAGTAACACGCATTTATAAAATTTTTGTAATTTTATTTTTGAAGATTTTGGAACATTTTTAGTAGAGATCCTAAAGTCAAATTTGATGCGCTAGTATGGCAAATACCCCTTGTAAGTTGGCAATAGCAAAGTCACCAAAATTACCTGAAAATTACCTGAACATTTAAGACCCTGATGAGCGATACCGTGAAGCATCGAACCACAGTGATCACAAAAGGTTGGTGTAAGAAAAGTAAAAACATCCCATTTATGTGGTGCACTGGCCGCCTAAAACGAAAATGCAATATAATATATTGAATAAGTATTCAGAATACTTAGGAAACAACGGAAATGTTAACAGCGACACAATGCCTAATGCAAGTGTATTAAGGGTGTTAGACCCAAGTGTTAAACTCAAAATTCCATTCTCCATTTTACTCAACGAAAATTATAGATAAATATTTTTTCGCTCTGTAGCACTAATCTTTTTTCAAATATAAGACTGCGTACAGAGCGAAAAAATATTTAGTTTCGATACTTTTTACATAAAACGAAGAATTCAAAATCTGACTTCAAAAGTCAATATTTTCATTTTACTTAAAAAATATTTGAATTAGGTATTTTCTCGCTCTGTACGCATAATTCTAGTTAAAAATTTATTAATGCTACCGAGGGAAAAAATTCCAAATTTAATATTTGTTGAGTAAAATGAAGAAATCGAATTTTTAGATTAGAACTTGGCTCCAACACCCTTAAGTTATGTAAAGACTTCCGTTGTGATTTTCATAATTGCATCTCACAGTTTATTGTTAGTGTAAGAAATATCATTGAAAAATTGTTTTTGACGGAAACGAGTAAAATTTTTACTTTCCGGTTGTTTTATTTTATAGATTAATAAGTAATCAATATAGTTAAAACTAAATATGGTTCTCAATAGTCCATACCAAGAGTTTTGAAAATTAAAATTATGAATCGTTGGAATTTATTGCAACGGATTTCTTAATCTATAAGACAAGTTGGTCAATGTAAAAAATAAAACAAAAACAAACAAAAAAAGTACAACGTGTTTGAAAAAAAAAAACGAAAAGTTTCAATTTTGATGACTTCGACCAACAAAACGTTCTCGGCTAAGCGAGCTAAGAAAATTTGATTTATTTATGGCAATTAAAAAGTAAATGTTAAAAAAGTCATAAAGATTTTGCAAACTGTAGCTTTCGATTGAAATGAGATTAGCCAACTTGCCCCGAACTCTGGGCAAGTTAACCAGTTTGTCACCTTTTTCAAAAATAATCTCCCATAGGTGCAGGAAAAAATACTCAGTCCTAGCCATGATCGAAAAAAAAATCGTCAAGTAAAAAATTAGCCAATTATAGCCCCGGTCTCCCCTATAACGTAATACGGTTCACGAAATTAGCCTCTTACGTCTTGAAAACCAATTTATTCATAAAAATAGTTATGGTTGATTTATTATGTATTACTACTTACATCAGAATCGGCACCCTTGTCAGCACCAGGACACGTGAAGGTTACGTATTCGTGACATCGTTTATGAACTACAAAACTGCACACTAAAATGAAAGTAGTGAATTAAAATAATGAAAATTTCCATTGGGAGTTTTTAATAATGTCAATAGAAAATTTCAACAATTAGCAATATTTTCGTTCAGTAAGGAAGCGTATTAATTACGTCTAGCACCAAATATATCAAAAAAAGATCCGCGTATAGATTTGATAAAATCAGTAAGAAAATCGTAGCTGATCCCTCTTTCTCGAAATATCATCAAATCAAATTTTCAATTTTTTTAACGCAAATTCCAGTATGTATATAGAAACATTATAGTTATGTTATTGTAACGTTATTTGAACGCTCTATAAAAACGTCCTATATATCTCACCAAATACATTCCGAGAAACGTCCAATGTTCAAAAAAAGTTTTTTTTTTAGATATCTTTGAACAATGGACGTTTTTCGAATATAATTTTACCTAATATATAGGAAATTATAAAAACGTCATTCAATTTTGTGCCAACTGAGAAAACGAAATAAGTCATTTTTCTAAAAAAAAAAAAAAATATGTACTTTATACACTACATTTTTGTACGCTCTTGAAGAACGTATAAAAATATTTGATCGAACTTGAAAAACTACAACTTTCACTTTATAAATTCAAGTAATAATATATTATTCACATACAAACCTTGGCACTGATAACCCTGCTTTCCAAATCCCCTGAAACAGAATAAGAACATGATTACAATCGTGGTTTACAGATTTGCTCTTTTATTAATGTTAATTTTCTCTCTATAAAAACACGTTTAGTCATCATTTTTGCTTCCTTGGAGAGGGACTTTTGTATCGACCTGAATATTTAAAAATAATTTTTTAACGTATCGACGGCTTTTATTTTAAAATTAGTAACTCATCAAACCTGTGTGTAACAGCTTGTGTGTTGAACTCTGCTAAGATTGTTGGACCCAAGTGTTAAGCTCAAAATTCCGTTCTCCATTTTACTCAACGAAAATTATAGATAAATATTTTTTCGCTCTGTAGCACTAATATTTTTTCAAATATAAGACTGCATACAGAGCGAAAAAATATTTAGTTTCGATACTTTTTGCATAAAATGAAGAATTCAAAATCTGACTTCAAAATTCAGTATTTTCATTTTACAAAAAAAATATTTGAATTAGATATTTTCTCGCTCTGTATGCATAATTCTAGTTAAAAGTAGATTAATTCTACAGAGGGAAAAAATTCCAAGTTTAATATTTGCTAAGCAAAATGAAGAAATGGAATTTTTAGATTAGAACTTGGCTCCAACTATCTCGAGTAGGAAATATATTGTCACTAGATGACCGCGATTCAAGTTAATCCTTTAACGGTCACTGTTGCAGCTGAGCAATTCACTATTTCCGATTTTCTTGATTTTCATGTAACAAGCTTAGAATTCCGTTAAATAAATACGTGGATTAGATCAAAGTGGACTATTCCAAATCTCGTAAGGTGGTTATACGTTATCCTATGTACTGAATAGAAACAGAGAAAATTACAAAAATTAAACAAACAAATTTATTGCAAGAATCGATCAGAAAATTATCATAGTTTATTCCTTAAATTTTTCATAATTTTTAGTCAACGGGTTCTAAGCTTGGCTGTTAAAGGATTAAATGTGACTTTTTGATGCCGTGTCTTCCGGTATCTACAAAAATTTTGTATTAAATTTTTTTTATTAAATTCCATTCTCCATTTTACTCAACGAAAATTATAGATAAATATCTTTTCGCTCTGTAGCACTAATTTTTTTTTCAAATATAAAACTGCGTACAGAGCGAAAAAATATTTATTTTCGATACTTTTTGTATAAAATTCAATATTTTCATTTTATTTCAAAAATCTTTGAATTAGATATTTTCTTGCTCTGTGCGCATAATTCTAGTTAAAAATTGATTAATTCTATAGAAGGAAAAAGTTCCAATTTTAATATTTGTTAAGTAAAATGAAGAAATCGAATTTTTAGATTGGAACTTGGTTCCCAGGGCCGGCGCAGCCCATTTTTCCATATATGGATTTACGATAGGGGGGGGTGGGGTTAGACCGAAATTTTTTTCTTTGCTTTTTCTTTATTTGGAAGAAAATGTTTTCCTTCGTACAACATTTCTAGATATAAATTCGTTTAACACTTGGAAACAAAAGTCATTATCTTTCCAGACAATTTTTCATGTATGGAATTTCCATACATGAAAATTTCCATGTATGGATTTATCCATGGCATCCATACTGTTTACGCCGCCCCTGTTGGCTCCAATACCCTTAAGTCATAAAAGTCGGCAGAAAATTAAGAAACGTAATTAAAACATACTCTAGAAAAGTTCTTAGATCGTAAAACTCAAAAGACATTTTTAAAACGTTCCAAAAAAAATTTTGTTAGGTCAAATAAAGTTAATTATAAAAACGTTCCCTAAAAATGACTTTCAAGATTTCTCTTGATCAACTGAAAGTTCGCAAAGATAACGATTTACAATTTAAATATAAGGGATGTAAGTGTTTCTTTTTGAAACCCTTGCATGTGAAGTTCGATTTCTTGTGCTTCCGTAACGTACGCAAAGTGCCCCTTTGCCCGAGGGGCCATTCACTCTGAAATCATAAGAATCTTGACAACTGATTTAAATTGATTTCAAACGATTTCAAATGATTTCAAACGATTTCAAATGATTTCAAACGATTTCAAATGATTTCAAACGATTTCAAATTATTTCAAAACTAATGTCTAAGATTAGCCAGATTCCGCTTTTGCTTTGCGATTTCAAACTGACTCCCGCTTATTTCCTGCTAAATGCAACAGATTCCTCTTTAGCATCATGTTAATTCTCAGATTTCATGAAAACTGCACTGATTGCTGCTGATTTCATGAAATCAGCAATCAGTTGCAATTGCCGAAATCTGACTAGCGTACACACCACTGCGCATTGACCACAGGCTAGTGCGCAACATTTCCGCGCACGGGAATATTTTCACAACCGAATCTTCTGTTCGAACCAAGTGACTGCACTTGATTTCACTTCAGACTGCCTCTGATTGCCTTTTTGAATTCCCTGACTCGCTTCTTAAATTCACAGATTCCCTTCTTAAAGATACAGATTCCCTATTTAGAGTGAGTTAACTGGATGATTTCATATTAACATGAATTAAGACCCAGATTTCATGGATTCCTTTTTAGATTAAAGTGATTACTACAATTTTTTTTGATTCTTTAAGATTTCGCATTTTTTGTTCTTTATTAATGTAGATTCCTCCTTGATTTCAAACGTTAAAAGTGGCTGATTCGAGAGTGAATGGCCCCTCGCCTTTGCCCTTTCTCACATTTTGTGGGAGAATTTATTCGCGCAGGCCGAACCGTGCGCGAAGTAAATCTGGTCAGTAGTGGGATTCTGGCGATGTGAAAATTTTCGAATCCGAACGAATTCCTCTTTTTAACACCTCAGAATAAAGAGTTTCGTTCAAAATCGAAAACTTTCACAATGGGAGCTCCACCCCTCGAATCCGTCGAAACTTTATCTCGAACCAGTCGGACCCAAAAGGGACTCCGCCTCTGGACTCTGAGGGCGGGCTCACCCCACTTCGTCTAAATTTTATATACGAACTAATCACGCCCTTTGGATGTTGGGGCTCGGGGCTATAGCCCTTGCTAGCCCCTCCTCCTCCCTTAATCCGCCACTGTCTATAGCTTCGTTAGAAATATATCATTGAGTAAAATCCAACACTATTTCGTGACCAAATGAACAAAGCGATCTGTTATTATAGAAAGAAGAGTGCGAAAAAAATTAAAATTTTTTGCATTGATGGGGGCTCCGGGGCCATGGTCCCTATAGTAAATGCGGCCCTGATAAAAACTAATTATTAGTAAGGTCAGGGTTACCATGTCCTGCTTTTTTGTCTCACTTACTCTGAAGTCAGTGACGTCACGTTCTATGAGAGTGAGGGCGACAAAAAAGCAGGACATGGTAACCCTGGTAAGGTGGGAGGGAGACTCGAAAAATTTCGCAGCCCTGGGCACCGATTATCTTAACCGGCTCTGCCCTCGGGCGGCAAACTTCACACTCGTCTCAAATCACCTACTTTGCGCACTTGTCACATAATGTACTGTTGACAGCAAATAAGTTGGACTGGAATAAAGAGTTAAATGCAGTGGCGTAACTAAAAACTGGAGCCCCCCTTCCCGCAACGAGAAAGTTGCTAATTGAGATAGAGAGAGTGAGACAGGGGAGGGGCAGCCGAATTGCTCAATCGAGGCAGTGGACGACTGTTCTCAACACATTGAGAAAGTTAAGTTATGTTGCATTCAATTTTCATCTCATAAATCAACTAAGTAAATAAAATTTATAGTAAATTACTTTGATTAATCATGTAATTTACCTTAAGTTAATTGCTTACTTCACTCTTCTTGTCATTAAGGGTATTGGAGTCAAATTCTAATCTAAAAATTCGATTTCTTCGTTTTACTCAATAAATATTAAATTTGGAATTTTATCCTTGTGTAGAATTAATAAATGTTTACCTAGAATTATGCGTACAGAGCGAGAAAATATCTAATTCAAATATTTTTGAAGTAAAATGAAAATATTCAATTTTGAAGTTAGATTTGCAATTCTTCGTTTTAGGCAAAAAGTATCGAAATTAAATATTTTTTCGCTCTGTATGCAGTCTTATATTTGAAAAAAGATTAGCGCTACAGGGCGAAAAAAATATTTATCTATAATTTTCATTGAGTAAAATGGAGAATAGAATTTTGAGCTTAACACTTGGGTCACATAAAGTGCAACCTTCGAGGTGGGTGTTGCAAAAAAATTATTTATTAAAAACTTATTTAAATTAATCAGTAAAATTATGTAAATAAAATTACTGACTTTCACAAAATCATATTTATCCACATAATGGTAGCAGAGAGAAACTATGGTAGATAATTAAGCGCGCGCATATATACTACTCTGTACTATATATATATATAAAAAAAAATATATAAAAGGCCTCTATGATCAAATGGGATTATGATATGACTCAAAGCAATGTCGAGGGCTAATAGCAACTATTTTTAACTAACGGAGTTCGATTTTCAAAAATCTTTGTTTATTAGCTCACTCGATAATCTTTTATAAAAAAAAAAAAATAAATGAAGAACCCCGAATTAAACCAAATAAAAAAATTTTAATTTTTTAAATTTGATGAATAAATATAATTAATATTCCACCCAGGGTTCATTTCTAGATTACCTTCTTTTTACATAAACAATTTCATTAATGGAGAAAACATGTTTTTAAAAGTAATTTCGTGATAAGATTAAAATAAACACATTACATGACTTAAAAATACAATATTGTGTTTGACTTACCATATGAAATCTTTACAATGACTACAAAACGTCGGCTGTTTGAAAAAGCGCGGCATAAAGCTATGATTTTTAACGATATAAACATTTTTTTTCTTCAGTGCTCCTTTCCGACCCCTCAGCTTTTTAGCAAAAGCCGTGTTGGCATCAGTGGGTCCGAGAGAGTCCTCGCACGTGTTGTTGCTTTCATCGTCCGCCATTTTAATTGTTGAATTCGATAACTAGTCAGTAACTTGCCCGTTTCAAAATATGTAGATATCACTTTAGAGAAAATTAGCATAGACTTTAAATCCTTCGTTCCTTAATTGAATTTATGAAACTTAAATCACATATTATTCTGAGACACACTCATTCACTTTGGCACAATCAATTGAAAAAGTACTTACTACACTACACCATACACTTTACGTAACTAAATAATGATTTATTGTCCGGTACCTCTCCATGTTTTACTCACTTCTTGCCCCGTGTCACTGACTATCCACAGTATAACCCCTACGCCGGATTAGCTGTCACTTTACCACTCCACTCCGCCACGCAGAACGACCGATAAATTTAGATTCAAAGCGCAGTACCTCGCAAGCGCCACTGCACAACCCTTACCGCGCACATGGATATCGACATTTGAAAGAAATATTCACATTCCCCGAGCAAGTAATTTTTTTTTAATTTTTTAAATTGTCTTTCTAGAAGACTGAAGATCCATCGTAACTATGTAAAAGAGTTTCTTTAAATATTTCTATGCGCTCTTACAGTACAGCAATCCTGAAAGAACCGGAAAGAATTAGTTTAGGCACATAATACATTAAGAGCTATAGGTTACGTCTGAAAGCGAAGTACATTACATATAAGATGATATAAGATGTGTTTTAGACCTTGGTGGGTTTCGGCTGACTGTAATCCAAATGAGGGTTGAACTTCCCGACTTTTCCTGCTTGTCCTTCTATAAAGTCTCGCGATTATTTTGAGTCAAAACAGGTCATCTAAAAAAAATGTATATGAAAATAGGTCGAAATTGTGTTGACAAGAAATTTTGCAAAACAGAATTTCCATTTAAGCTATATTCTCAGAAAATTACAGTGTGGGCTGTTTAATTTATCATGAACCTTCTTCTGACCATGAAAAAGATTTGTGCCAATTACGTTTCAGACTTGAATGCATTGAGACATGCAAGATTACTTACCTCTAAGGATTTTTACGTCTACCTTATAAACCTTATAAACGGTTTTTCATCCCATAGGCGCGGGGCGCTGAAAATTTAAAAATAATTGTATATTTCAACGAGAGATTAATACTGGAAAAAATGGTACAATATATTGAAATGAATCATTTTAAAATTAGTTCAGTTCAATGTTTCACAGGAAAAAAATAAGTATATTGTACAGAACCCGTCATGAATGCCTTCCTGTTAAGTTGGTTGATAATTCTCAGGGGAAGACATTCATGACAGGTACTGTACAATAGATTATCAAAAATTAATTAATTTGTTATAATAGTTCATGTTTAAGTTTAATTTTCAATTTTGACTACAGCGTTTTAAATATTGTTTTACCTTTATTCATTTATTATTATGATGTTCGTGTAAGTAACTGCAAACTCAAGCACGTGCCTTGGTCTGCATGAAATCATCCTGGTTGGAATTTGCTATCATCAGCTTTTTGAACGTGTCTCAGATGGTGTAATTCAACACTTGGATTATTGTCTCAAGTTCATTACATAGTTTGTGACAATGAGCATTAAGCACACGTTGTTTAACTAAACGATGACAACGACAGTATGTATTGAATAATAAATTGATTTTCATTTAACATCGAATTCTTCAGTTATTGGCTTCTTAAGTAGAAATTATTTCTTTCCGCTTACCTTTCGATTTCACTTGATTTTTCCTACATATATAACTTTTATGGATAATTTACATGATACGTGATACGTAAAATTTCCTGACGTGAGCGAAATCTTTCCTCTTAACATTTTCTGTGTTGAGTTTTTGAATTATTGGTGTTCGAGAATTATTTTCGTTCTTGTGATTAGATTATACAGTCGACTCTGGTTTAAATACCACCCCATTTTACTTATAATATTGGCGAGTGACTCATTCGTGTTTAAAAATAAGTAAGTTGGGCAAATTCAGATAATAGTGTGCGGTAAGCCACAGTGGAATATAATTCATAATTATTTCAGATTTTTTTATCAGCAGCGATCTATAAGGCCTATTCAATGCATTCACTGCTTTTCGGAGCACGATTCCATAATCCATATCTTACGTGTTACGTGGATCAAAGTTCTATCAACCCCTACGTATAACTCGATAAACAAATTTATTGAAGATCTTTGACGAGAGTCCAGATTGATAAAAAAACGTGGTTTCCAGACATGGAGTTGCAGAGTTTGTTAACAGCTCCAAAATTCGATTTACAGAACTTGCACTCAAGTGTGTCCACTATACAGAACGCGAAATTCGTGAAAACCAAAGACAGAATGACGATTCTTGCGTCTTCTTCCGGTTTTTATAACGTGGAGCGGAAATGGATTTTTATAAGATAATACTGAAATCTAACTTACTCACGTTAGATTTACAACAAAATACCATACGTGGGTTTTAGTTCTAAGTTAAGTTTTTGCACCACTAGAGTTCGCTACGATATTCGTCGATATACTAGATCCCTACATTCTTTTGCTTTTGCTCAATTTTCATTAAAAAAATTACAATTTTTACTTTTCGTTTCACACAAAAAATATTATAGGTAATTAGTCATTTTTGTGCTCTTCACACACTGCTTTTTAAACAAAAAAATAAACAAGACCTACAATCTACTACGCCTACATTTCTAATTTGTAATTTTCTATTGGAAAAAATTCCAATTTTCATGAACATTTCCTACAATGAAATCGTTCTTAAAAAAATCTAGTGAATTTGGCTTACGTTATGGAAAATTCAGATTTTTAAGTCCCTTAGTAAGAAAGGAAAACAACATCCGGCTTCTGAGGGAGTTTACCTCTTTAGATGCAGAAATGTCTGAAATAAATAAACTGAATACTATATTATTTGTGGAATATTGAAAAAGTTGTATATAAATCTTTCTTTCATTTATTTTTGCTTTACATTACCATGATCATGAATTTTAGCGATGCACCGCTGATTTTAATTGGTCACCAATCTTATCACCGAATTTTAGGTAAAAACTCAACTATTTATAAATTATATGTATATAAATTTGGCTATTTCACAGATGGATGCTCACTTGATATAACAAATGAGCGTTTCAGAAACTGTAAAGTTTCATTAGAAAAAAACAACTAGAATAAAATTTGTATTCTATTTTACCACCTGTAAAAGTATTTCACGTTCCTTGTAAATATACAGTATTTCAATCCCAGTGTACTATATAAAAATAAAAAGTAGATTGAATTTCGATTAAAAATCCGTAATATTAATTGATTCCAATTTTTATAAATGGTTTGCTTGAGATAGACATTAGGTATAATAATTTTAAAGAACATGGAAGGTCCTTAAAAATTGTTATATTATTGCAGCAAACACACAGACAAATACTTAGGCAGTTTTTGCGCGAATAGCAGCACGCTTTCCTGTGACAGCCTGAAATATTAAAAACAAATAACATTAGAAATGAAATACGAAGATACCCATCGGGCACAAATGTCCTAATACGTTTTTAGGACGTTGTTTGGTCAATACAAATATCATAGAATGAATTTTATAACGTTTTTTCGACTTTTATGTTCTTAAAAGGTTTTTGTGACTGGGATAATCAATTAAGAGCTGCGATAAAAATTAAGAAAAAATTTACCTGAAATCCAGATTTAATGCTAGCTACAGAGCAGCGAGACCCACAAGTTTCGCACTGAAGAAAGAAGAGCCTGGTATCTTTTTGTAAAATAGTGTCAGGTGAACGACACGTATGACATGTGACATACTCCTTTATGTATCTCCTCAAAACATTTTCTATTTGTTTTTGTTGAAAACGACCTTTTATGATAAGTTGACTGTTTCCATCAACAGACCCACTTGTTCCCAATTCGGCCAATAGAAAGTCTAATAAATGTTTTGGCTGTCTATGCAAAGTTTTGCAAATCTATAAAAAAATATATATACGAGTTATCACTATGTCAATATTACTTAATAAGAATGGCAATTCCAGATTCGATTTTAAATTTCTGGTCATTTCTCAGTTTATCCAAGATAAATTTTAAACAAATCAAAGTTTAAGTTAAAATTATTTATTTCTAGTTTACATAATCCAACCTTCAAAGTTATCTAAAATAATATTTTATAGGAAATAGCAACGCTAATAAGTTTTTATATAAAAGTTGTAAAATCTGATAATGTATTAATAAACAAACCTCAGTGAAATTTGCAAACGATGTCTTCTTTGTTCCTATGCGCACTACTTGTGGTGGTCTCATTACGAACTTCTGTTTTTTGCCAGCTACCATATCTGGATTTTTTTCCCGCATAATATTGAAAACTCTCAAAAGAAGTTCATCATACGTATAATCTCTGTCCGAACCAAACCAAAGATTGGGTTCCTCCACTGTAGAAATAGGAAGATAATTATTGTTAAACCCCTAAATATTCAATAAACTTAAAGTACTTTACTTGAAATACATTTTCATTGTTAACCCAGTTAACCCTTTGATAGTGAACCGCAAACATCGAATAATAATTTCATAATTCAGTCATCCAGCGTTCTGTTCATTCTTTTAAAGATTCGTTATGAGTGTATTTCGTGCCTAGTTTATTCTTCAGATGGTTATTGTGTTGAGACATCTTTTTTTCGGAAACTTAAAATATATTGTATTGTATATGATATTTACCATTATCAGCATCATCAGTTTCCTTCTTCTCTTCCTCATTGATCAATTCCTCAAGATCCTTCTTTCTCTTTTTCTTTTTCTTCGTTTTTGAAAAGTCCATATCCAAATCTAAATTATCATCCACTGTCTGATCTTCCAATTGTGGTTCTGATACATCCTGTGATAGAAGAAAGAGAAAATAGAAATATAATCGTAAAAATTTTCAAGCGATATTGCAGCAAGGTGACAGCAAGTCAAATACAAATTCTTCTAACTTCTTTTTTTAAATCTGGTAAGGCTGCATCGAGTTCATCAAGATTAAACTTCTTCTTCTTTTTCTTCTTCTTCTTTCCGAACGATTCTAGATCTAACGTCTCATCATCATCGGCATTTAGGGCTTCTGGCTCTTGATTTTCCTTGTCTCCGGTACCCTCATTCAAATCACCAGAATCTCCGCCTTCTGCCAAAGCAGCATCAATATCGAAAGGGGTCTTCTTTTTCTTCTTCTTCTTCTTCAACGAAGGGTCAAACATCTGAAAGCATAAGAAATTTATGAAATATGGTTATATGCACATTTTAGGCTCTGGTCCCGTTTCTAAATTGAATTCCAGGTCATTTCTCGGGGTTTACGGTCTTTTTCCGATATTGTGATTTTAAAAACTCCAGGTTATTGTCTTTTCCTTAGTTTCTGAGTAAAATTTGCACATTGCTTAAAATACTGACTTTGCTTTTTATTTTAATCCGGAAAATTTATTACAAATCGGGAAATGACCTAGAATTACTAATTATGTATGTAATTCCAATTTCAAGGTGAAAGATATAACTTATCAATAGAAAAAGGTGAAAAGGCGACAAATTTGCAAAATAGGTCAAGTAAGTGACAAAATTGAAAAGAGATAAAAAAAAAAAGGTTAAGAACTTATATGTAATATTAGTTCTGATATATAACACTACATAACAGAACTGATATACTTATAACACTTCTACACTAATTTTTTTAATTTACGCTTGTCGCCGTGGTCGCCATGTCACGTACCGCCGTACCGCATGTTCGGAATCGGTATATAATACATATATATACATAGGTATCTAGGAAATTATTTCCTCTTTTCATTTTTGATACATCAAGAACGTTTTTTAAAACCTTATAGCAAATAATATACATGAATACTAAGCATTGATCATCATAACAATGAGTTCTATTTACATTATGAACTTAATTCAAATAATAGAGATTTATTAGAAATTAGGATAAAACTATATATATATATATTTTTTTTTTTATATATGAAGAGCATATTGCCATGCTTCTTGACTATACTTTCTACTTCCAACTGTCATTTAAATTAATGTTTTTTACGTACCGATTCATCCTCCGACATTTTCAAGACGAAATTAAAGACTTTTTATCTTGAAAAATTTACTTTGATTAAAATTAAACACTTGGTAATTGTAGAAATCCAAACTGTGGTGTGGTATTGCATCAGAAAACTTCAAAGCTATAGAATCCATGCACGATGGATGATGATGCCAAAGATGTAAATTAAAAGGTAAAAAGAAAAGGGTGGCGTTAGGGTCCTTTCACAGAATTGCAAATCAGCAACTTTCCATACAACCCTATTCACACGTAGGGTTTGCCCTACGTGTGAATGGACCCTAACTACAAATTTCCACAAAATTTGACAGAATTTTCAATTAAATGGCGGGAAATTCCAATTCTGATAATGTAAATAGAAAATATTAATAAGCATTTTGACAGTAAAAATATTTTTGTACTTTTTTAATTATATGTAGATATTTTTGTATAAATAAGTTATTCTTGTTTAACCATAAAAATACATATACATGACTATATGTAGATAAATACGTAATGAACTAAAACATAAATTCTTTAAATTCTCTTATATTCTCCGTTATATTACATAGTTTTCTTGTAATCATGTTTATTTCAGTTTATTTTATATTTTAAAACCAATTTTAACTTAATTAACTGTATGTAAACATTATAAAAATTACTGAGAGTCAGTAATACATATATTGGAGGCATAAATAATACATTAAGTAAAGGAAGGAACAAAAAGCAATAGAAAAATGTACAAGATAGTAAATTGCATTTTGAATCGTAGAAATCATGCAATCTTAACCTCTAGAGATCTCCCAGTTACAGTTCAAATTTCAGTTCCAGTTCAAATACGGTATGCAACAAATAAAACTCCAACTCCTTCCGAATCTGAAGCCGAAAAGGCGCAGAAAAGAAAAGCATTCTTAAAAAGAATGTGGATTTTACATTATATGAATTTCATTTCAATGTACCAGAGGAATATAGAGAAGAGATTTCCAAAGATGAAAATAATGCGTATATTTAATGCAGGAATCAAAGACTTATATCAGGATATAAAAAAATTTTATTTTATTAAGAAAAAACAAAAACAGCAAGGAATTGACAAACTGACAAGAAGTGAACTTGAACTGAGTTTTACGCTGCCTAAGGATTTACTGAAAGTCTCTCCAGTCTTATTAATTTCAGCAGTTCCATTCACTAATTATGTAGTATTTCCTATGATTTACTTTTTTCCTAGAATATTTCTCATCACACATTTTTGGTCATTGCAACAAAGACTTGATTTCCTTCTCTATGAGCACAAACGGAAATTGAAATACAATAAACCTGTGCTGCGCTCTTTACAAGCAGAAATACACAATATTTCACAGTCTAACTTAAAAATGAAATGGACTGGTATTATTGCAAGCTTAGGTAGTGGAACTCATCCTACAACTTCAGACATTCTTGCCACCAAAGAATTATTTACAGAACCACCGTATTCTTTGAAATCGCTTAAAAGAAATCATGTGGTACGTACAATATACTAAAGGCTGGGTCGATAAACTCAAAATAATCAAATCTGAACTTTAAATTATAGATAGTAAAATTTATACTATTTCAAGTAAGAAGTAATGGTTTAAAATTAAATATGAAATTCCTATATGATGTAAATCCCTTCAAAGCCCGTAAAATCTTTAGAAATTATTTAAAATTTAAAGAAATCTCTTGAAATCTTTTTAAATTTCGTTAAAGGTAGAACTACTTCGCATTCACGGCATGCCACGGTGGAGACCTTTTAGAAGGAAAAGGTTACTAAACAGGGGACTATTGATACAGAGGATGGATAATGCAATTCGAAATGAAGGAGGTGTCACGAATGTACCAAATGATGCACTAAGATGGGTATGTAACATTATATTCCTTATTATTTATATTAAATTGTACGGGGCCTAAAATGTTGTGCAATACGATACACTTTGGGTAATTCTGATTTTTATTTTTATTTTTAAGTGTGAAAAAAAACCTTTATCTTATTGCAGGCAGTAGCATTCAGAGGTTTAAACCCAGTGAACATGTCAACTGAATCAATGCAGGAATGGCTCAATGATTGGCTCAGTGTGTCATCCGAAGTCGACGAAAAAAGTATTTCTCTACTTCTTCACTGTCCTATTTTATTGGCTTACAATCATCCTAGCAATTGGACCCTGTTATATCGGAAGATTTAAGCAACAAGATTGTATAAAATGTTTAGTTATACTATGATTCACTCAGATGCAGAACATAACATATTTCTGTTTTAGTTCTGCTAAACAATGTATAATATACTTTTGTATAAAATTCCTTTTTCCACCTACACTGTCTAGTCGAGAATTCTCAAAATCATATTTATATAAAAAATGTACATTTCCAAAGAAATTTATTTGAAAAACTATGTACTTAAATAAAATATTTATTGCATTTGCAGGTGAAAATTTCATTCATTTTCAATGAAAAAGCTCAAAATTGTTAAGTAAATTACATATTTATGTGAGTTTCTAAAAAATTCCCAGTTACCAGGAAAAATCGCCAACCTAATTAATTTTCTTTAAGAAAGGAAACATTTTTGTAAATAATATAATCATTTCATTTGTATTTCTTTTCTTTATTAATGATAACCTAAAAAAAAAAGGTACAGTTTAACTCGTTAAAAGCTTTAAGAACTAGTAGAAGAAGCAATGCAATTAATAAAATGCACTTTTTTTAAGGTACAAGTAGAGGTCTAGTGTGCAAGAGTCAGTCATCCTAATCTGCTGCACATAGGCAAATCTGGCAAACCAAAGATGAATTGCTAAGTTCTCTGGATATCTATTTCAAATCGCATAAACACAACATTTAAATATTTCTTCAGTAATTTGCCAGAAAATCTTGTCGATACCAGGAAAACAAAGATTTTTCGGGAAGTAAAAATAGCGTCTAAAAATATAAGCCTGCTTTTAAGATCTACAAATAACATTCAGAAACATAGAAATATGTCTAACTGTAAGATGAAGAACATTATCTTATTACAGCAACACCTTTTTTTTTTTCTCATTTTCTAGTTTTTTAATAATATCACAGATTTTCTGTCAGTTGAAAATATGACAGACACATAAGAATTTCTATAATCCTATATTACTACAAATGTAAGTTTTCGATATTTATTCACTTTTGTACAAATATACAATAAGTAATTGACGAAATAATGCCAGGCTTTTTACTATTTTTACTTTTTATTATTTCCTGACGACTTAAAAGACATATATGTATAATACGGTGACAATCAAAAACTGAAGAAGTCGAATTTTGAGATCAGAATTGAGTTTCAACACTCTCAAAGAAATGTTCAGGTTTTTGATTGTCACCCTAATATACAAAAAAGAAAATTAGCTAAAAAAGATAAATTTATCATTAATTAATTGGAATATAAGAAGGTAAAGGCCCGATTGGAGGTCTTTTCGGTCGTTCTAATCCTACGTCTCGATCATTTTTAGATTCCGAAGAATTTTCCCCGGAACTTACTTCTTTATCGTTAATCGATTCTTCGGATTGGCCTGCTTTATGCACAGACTGTATTATTTTAATTTTTTTCAATATACTTTCTCTCTTTTTTTCAAGATCTTCATTACAGTTATCGTAATAACGCTTTCTACTTTCCATAGTATCTACTGTGGGTTCTGTGTCTTTTAATAATGATAAATCTTTTTGTTTTTGCAGAATACGAGAAATCTTCGGTGTCTTTCGTTTTTGCAGAGTACAAGAAATCTTCGGTGCCTTAGATTTATGAGGGTAAGGACAGTACTTACCCTTGCTGCAAGTGCCTGTTTTTTCAAATTCAGGACATGTGTAAATATGGCGTTGTTCACACTGCAAAAAAAATATTATTAATTAATTTCTGATTAATAATTCAATATAAATCAAAGTACAATGACATTTTTTTTCTTCATAGATAAAACTTTTAGTTATTCCACGTGCACAACTTCAAATTTTTCAATGTTTCACACTTTTAGAAAGAGTTGAAAAGAATTTGACTGAATTTAAAATAAAAAAAGTAAAAGAATTGTGAGTTAAAAAAAATTCTGAAGAATTAAAAGGAAGTCACCAAAATTAAGAAATTAAATAAATTATGAAATGAAAATATAGAGAATTCTTACCTGATCACCCTTTTTACAATAACCTTGCAAAAATTCGCGGCAAATAGGAGTATTCGATGAAACTTTCACATGCACATATGGACAGGTATCGCGAGTACAGCAGCCTTCCAAAAAGTACTTGCATGTTGGCATTTTCTCGGGACCAACATCATGAGACAGCCCACAATTATCCAACATACATTTTCCTTGGAGAAATCTAAATCCGTAACAAAAGTTTATTTATGAGATTCCACGTTTTAAGATATTAAATTTACACATTAAAGATAAAATTACTTAGCCTAGACTACGATACAGTTTAAAACAAAAACAGAAATAGTAAAATTACTTACTTCCTACAAAGTGCAACTTGCTTCTTATCATGAACTTTGTGGCATGTTCCCTTTGCTTGATTAGCACAATAGCCAAACTTTTGGAAGAAGAGACATGGCTGATTGTTCTTGCGCAACTTGTTACGTAAAATCTGTATACTCCTTTGCTTGACTTTATTGCTGTTCAAAATAATATAAAATTTATTTTAACTATATTCTAAAAGCTTAATTATTCTGGAGTATATTGTTTAACTTTCGATACGATTAATTAAAAAAATATAAATACAATATAATAGTTAAAAGTAAGAAAAAAATTTTTGAGGTCTTTATTGACCTTCAATGATGAAAATTTGTAAGGTAATGGAAGAAAAAGCTCTAAAACAATTCTTAAACACTTTCAATTATTAAATAATGAATTAAAATTTGAATTACTTACGTGATATTATTTTTAAAAGTTGGTTTCACTAAAGCAATGGACTTTCTTCGTACTAAAGTGGTTCTATTTAAATTCACGATGCTTGAGGGATTTAGACATTTTTTGGTGGAATCTATTCTGTGAAGTGCTTTTCCATTAGAAGCTATGAAAAACTGATCTTGAACTTTACTCGAAATAATTCGTTTCCCTAAAATAATAAATTTTAATTGTACAAAAAATAGCATTATTTAATAGCAGCAATGAAATCATATAAATAAATAAACATAGGACAAATACTCTTTGTAGGACTCGTGCTGGTTCTTCGAACTAATTGATTCTTTGATGATTTATATGAAATCCCTCCAATCGACACTAACTTCATAGAATTGCTTCTAAAAAATGTAAAAAGAGTATACAGAACAGATATTGTGAAAATGTCAATTAATCTAATGAAAAACTGTATTACAACTTCTACATAAAGATAAGGGAGCATCCATCAATTAGATAAGGTCCGGAACCAAAAATATTTTAAATTATTGTTCCTCAAAATTTACACTCTTTATTTTAGTAAACAAATATAAGCAGCTGAAAATAAAAAGTGGAAAGTAAAAAATATTTCGTTTGTTAAAGAGGGATCAAAATCTTTCAAAGTAAGAATGAGACAAAATTACTTCTCACAGCAAAAAAAGCAGCGAAGACGATCAATTGGTGTTCCGTCTTTATTCTAAGAATTTTTTTGATCTCGTTTTTACTAGGTATGAAGAATTTTTATCCCACTTTTATAAACGAACTTTTTTTATCCACTTTTTAATTTCAGCTTTTCATATTATAATTAAATATTTTTTTATTTGTTCTTACGTAATTAATGGATGCTCCCTAAAATACTTACAATATTTTCTTCCTAACAAGCTCAGAATTTTTCGTTCTTCCTCTCGGAACTAGAGTTTTATCCACATTGTATTGGCCTACTTTATTTTTACTTTTCACGAATTTTAATCGGTTATTCATCTGACAAGAATGACTTGCAGTGCCTAATAAAGTATTTTCTTTCACGACAGTCATCTTTAATCCTGTAGCAGAAATGCGTCGAATTTTATTTGGACTAACAACCAAAGTATTAGACGAACCTTTCGAATTTCGCTTTAATCGTACAAGTGTTCTATTTGAGAAAGATACGACATTTGAAGTCGTAGATTTTTTTGGTGTTAAATTTTTTAAATTCGATTTTGAACAAACGTTGTAACTGGTCTGTTCAGTAACTACTTTTTTCTCAGTTTTTTGCTCAGCTTCCACAGAAGAAATCTTTTCCAGGAGTTTCGGATTAACATATACGGAGTTTTGTACTTTTTCCTTCAAAGTGTTTGGTTCCGAGTTTTCAGCACCAGCAATATTCCTATTTTCTTCTCTATTTATATGCTCCATGACATTCATATTTTTGACAATTTTCGGATTCACGTAAATCGACGTTTTACTACAAACGTTCGGATTCACGGACGTTGATATTTGTGAATTTAATTGCGGATTTACGTGTATCGACACTTTTGAATGCACATTTGGATTTACATGAATGACATGTTTACGAATTCCATAATTAGGATTTACATATATTACTTTGGGTGGTTCTGCTAACTCGGGTTTTCTCAAATTAGTTCTCGTAGTCAACTGCATTTTCTCAACTACATTGTTAGAATTTTGTACTGCCATGGAATTGAAACATGTATCAACTGCCCTTAAGTGCTGCTGCATTCGCAAAGATCGTTCATCAGTCATCTTATGTGGCTCAATTGAACATATAATTATATATTTCAATCACTGTAAAGAGAACAAAAATTTACTCTAAATATATGAATAAAAAACCTGCTCGCTTCACTCGCAAGATTGAGCGTGCCAAGGTTGCGCGACCTGATGAAGCTCGCACTTGACTTGGTACAGTTGCAGAGCGAAAAAATATCTAATTCTAATATTTTCGAAGTAAAATGAAATCAAAGTTTAAGAGTAGAGTTGAATCCAGAACATTGAACATGTTAATAAAATTCCGAAAAATTTATACCATAAGAGCAAATTTAATTTCGCAATAATAAATATTTTTCACGAGAATTCTAGACCACTTACATCCACCTGTATGAAACGAAGGTATACTACCTAATTTTAGAGAAAAATATTTATTAATGCAAATATGTCCTTAGTGTAAGATTGTTTCCTATTGACAAGTCTTACACTGAAACAGCCTAATTTGAATAGAATTTTTAGTATTATACTGTAAAAAATATTTCTTGTAATTTTACCACTACGTTTTGTAATTATACCAAAACTTGCATAATTACTTCCTTTAGAGTAATGAACTTACTAATACGAAGAGAAAAAACATCACTTCCAACGTAGTATATTTTTACAAGATTTTGTCAGATTTTGTGAATTTGCCTCTCTGAAAGTATTAGGTAATAATTTGACTTTCTGACAGTCCAATTCAGTCCAATTATTACCTACTTTCAGAGAAGTAAATTAAAAAAATTCTCTAAGTAAAAGTACTACGTTGGAAGTGATGTTTCTTCTCTTCATACTAGTAAGTTCATTACTCTAAAGGAAGTAATTATACAAGTTTTGGTATAATTATACAAAACGTAGTGGTAAAGTTACAAGAAATATTTTTTATAGTAAATTTCTTCTACAGCTCCTACAAAGATAATCTAATACACATTTTTAATTCAAATGTTATTGTTTTGAAGTGTTGATTCTGATTATAAGAAAATTTCAATTGCTATGATGATAAATTTTAAGTTTTGAAACTTTTCTATGTAACCTCTAAACTATTAAAATTGTTTTGAAAATTCGGATTATATTTGCGTATTTTGCATAATCTTAACACTTTATGCCTTTATGTAGAAAGAATTAAAGATATAATACTTACAAATTAGATGATTATTTCAGTGCATATTCGTACAAGCCAAACTTTTAATGAAATGAAATATATACTCAACGGACGCTTACGACTCTTGCGAGTTTTGACGTGTTTTGACGGTTTTGACGTTTAAAACCATAGAGTATAGTCTATAAGTAGACGACTAGACTGGAGAAAGAAAACGTGTAATTTAAAGGTTCTTTCACTGCACCCAGTGGCCCCAACTCGAGCCCCGTACTCTACTGCGCATGCGTCGCATTCGATACCTGATTGGTTGCTATTCGCGCGCAATTTGAAATGCTAAAAAATATTATACATTTCAAATTACGCGTGAATAGCAACCAATCAGATACCGAGTGAAACGCATGAGCAGTAGAGTACGGGGCTCCAGTTGGGGCCACTGACTGCACCTCAAGGAAGGAAGCAAGCAAGCATACACATCGAAAGCAGGGTTGTGCACGTAATATACCTTAGGTAAATTACATGAGGTTTTTTTACGTAATTGACGTAAGTATATTATACATCCTGAGTTTTTTACAAAACGTAATATACTTTTTCAAAATGGCGCCATAGCATCTGATTGGTTGCTATTAGCGCGCAATATTCAAAAAGTGTGGTTATATTTGTTCTTTCCGTTTTTTTTTATGTCCGCCATCTTTTTTTTACATTTATGACGTTTTTTTACGTATATTACATTTTTTACGTATAATCAGGGTTGTGCATGCAATATCATAGAGATATTATAGATAGAGTAGGCATGCCATTGGCGCGCGTGCAAGTGGGAATGTGGTCTCGTTAGAAAGAGAAAGGATGAAGTAGGTATTGCTGTCTTTGTCTACTGGAGCATGCGCATTGACATCATTCTTCTTCGCGCGCAAAACAAACCGCTTGTCTGTAATATTTTTTTTTAAACACATAAATAAATACAAAACTTTAAAGTGTCCAAATGTAAGAATAAAACGTTTTATTACAAAAACGTTTTATTGCAAATTCTTGAGGTTTTATAGTCACTGAGCATATTACTCCAATTGCTGTCAGTTATTTCTGCTGAAGAATTATATCATTTGGAAATCTATAATAAACAGAATATATTTTGATCTAAACATTATTAAGATTTTATTTTTTTAAGATAATTCATTTTAGAAATGATCATATTTAATCATTTAAAAGAACATTTTGTTAGCAATCATTCTTTTTTTATATTACTTATATCACACTTACTTATGAAAGCTGCGACTCTTGTCTCCAGATATTGCTTCTTTTTTACACACAACACAATAGATCGTCATATTAAATGTAGATTCTTAAAACATTTTAAAATATTTTTCACAAGTTAATAATATTGACATTGAGGTACAGGTTAGATTCTCGCAGCTGTTGTATACAACAGTCATGCATGCGCATGCTCCAGTAGACAAAGACAGCAATACCTACTTCATCCTTTCTCTTTCTATCCAGACCACGTTCCCACTTATAGGCATGCCTCCTCTATCTATAATATCTCTATGTGTAATATACCTTAGGTAATTTACATGAGGTTTTTTACATAATTTACGTACATATATTACATCCTGAGTTTTTTACAAAACGTAATATACGTTTTCAAAATGGCGCCATAGCATCTGATTGGTTGCTATTAGCGCGCAATATTCAAAAAGTGAGGTCTTTCCGTTTTTTCTGATGTCCGCCATCTTTTTTTACATTTATAACGTTTTTTACGTATATTACATTTTTTACGTATAATACGTCAAAAACTTCAAGTTACGCGTAACTGACCAACACTGCGTATAATACGTCAAAAATCTCGAGATACACTCGACTCTCCCAATGATGAACAAATCCAAGCCAGAGACCCTCCCAATGATGAAAAAATTTCTTCTCTCAAATGTCACATCAGTTGCGCATGCGTATTGTGTATAATATAATATTTTTTAGCATTTTAAACTGCGCGCCAATAACAACCAATCAGATGCCGAGTACAATGACTTGCGCAGTGGTATCAAGTGAATATTGCAAAAGATGTTGTGCAGTTTTGCTTTTTGCTACGGTGTACAAACCACAAGTTGCGATTACGATAGTGTGTCATTCCAGCAGTTGTTGCTAGCGCTAGGCACTCAGCGTGCGAGTGCTTTATATCTCCCAGGACTGGTAATTATTACCAAGCCTGGGATCTGGTGAGTAACCTATATTCCGCGGCCGGCGGCGGCCATTTTTAAAGAACTAGGCGCCAACCACGTGATAACGTGTGTGCTTTAAATCCCTGTAGAGTATAAAGTGTGCGATTTAAATCCCGGTTAAAATAGAATAAATAAAAAATTCGTGCGGAGGCATGCCCTCCAGCACAATCATGGCTGACGTCTCCTCGTTAGACGACAGCACCCAATCCCTACAGCTTTCGAATGAAGCAAGTAGAGGCGCGGAAGCCCTTTTGTTCCTCAAAAACGCGTCCGACAACCCCGATCTAATTTCCGACGATTCAAGGAAAAGGCTAAGGGGGGGTAAAAAGAAACCGCGCAACAATAAGCCTTCTGATTCCCACCTCACCTTTATGGATGAAAGCCAATCTTACGAGTCGGGTATGGAGTTTGGAGAGGTCGATGAAATCCCCCCAACCCTACCCTATAGTAAAATCATTCCGGAGACCCAGACGTCCCAGATCCCTGAGGACTCAGCTAAATCCCAGCCCGGCCCCAGCCACAAAAATCAAGAAGTAATCAGGGAGACTGTCCAGCTCCGCTACAGCGTGCATGAAAAGGGCGAATGCCCAATTATAATCCAGCGCGATCCCAAATCACCAAATTCTAAACTGAACCTTGCCCCGGACACTTGCGGCCGACTGCTCTTAAAGCATTTTCCAGGCCAAATTAATGATATACGTAGTAGCGGTTTCGGCAAACTACGTGTCATGGCCAAATCATCCAAAATTGCAAATTTTCTGCTTAATGAGATCCCTAGAAAAATCGAAGGTCTCATTACAATCGTCCCATCAAGTTTCGTTTCGTGTCAGGGAGTCATCCGTGGGGTTTCCCACGAGATTTCTGACGGAGAAATCATGCAAAACTTGGAGATTCTTGGTTCGTTGAGAGGCAGGACCAGGGCTATCGGAGTCTTACGACTCAATCGAAAAACCATTGACCCTGAATCCCAGCAAACCAAATTCATCCCCACCAAGTCTATTCTGATTACCTTCGAAGGCACATCCCTCCCAGAGAGAACATCCCTCTTCTTGGCATCCTTCTCGGTCGACCCATACAACCCAGACCCTAGAATGTGCAACAAATGTTTCAGGTTTGGTCACATCAGCAAACACTGTAGGTCCAATGTTCGTTGCAAACGATGTGGCTCCACGGAAGCTCACACTGATGTGAAGCCATGTCCCAACCTTGATAGCCCAAAGTGCGCAAACTGTGGGGGAAACCACATGCCCACTTACAAAAGTTGCCCAGAATTCATCTTCCAAAAAGACCTCCGTGTATTTGCAACCAAATACAAGCTATCATTCAAGGAAGCCAAATCAATCCTCAGATCTGGCAAACGAGCTGACTACGTTCCCTCCCCCCCTCCCTCTACCTCACAAGCATTCAATTTTTCAATGTTTCCTGAACTGAATGATGCTCCCACTCCCTCCTTTATCAACCCACAATCGCAGGCCTCTACACCATCCTATTCTCAAACTCTGAGATCTTCTCCTACAACTCCATCTGAGAAACAAAAATCTCAAATAAATAGGAATCATGCAGAGATTATGCCGCGTACTCGTAGAAATCCTGCGACACTTTACTCGCACTCGCTCAACAATGGCAGAAGTGATAGCTCCTTGCCCAATGGCTTCGCTCTCAGATCGCCACCCGCATCAACTTCATCTCCAATCTCTCCCTCCCCCTCTGTTTCTCCTGTACCATCCTTCAATGCTTTTACACACATTGAGGACCCAAAAGATTCCACGGTTTCAATCATCAACGCGACCCTATCTGCTCTGATGAGTTTGATAGAGATTATAGCCTCGAACCCCCTCAAAACAGAGGAAAGTCAAAACGTTTTAAATAAAATACTAAGCTGTGTAAACCTTCTCACTAAAACTTTAATTACACATAATGGCTCAGCTTAATGGATTGAGAATTATGCAATGGAATTGTCGAGGAGTCTTGAATAAACAAGGCGACCTCTCAAATATCCGTGACAAATTCGATATCCTGCTTCTGTCCGAGACCTTTTTAAAACCTTCGAATAAAAATTTCAAAATTAAAGATTTTAATATCATCAGAGCAGATAGGCAAAGCAATAGCCGTGGAGGCTTAGCCATAGCCATTAAAAGGGGAATTACGTTCTCCAGAATCACTTCTGTTCTCAATATTGAAAATAGTCTTGAGACCCTAGCAATCTCTGTGGGAGCTTCCACAGGTGAACTTCTCATAGTTTCTCTTTATAAAGTGCCCGCTTCCAATAATTTCATATTATCGGAAACGTGGACCAACTTGTTCAATTCAATATTTGATTTAAATTCTAGGTCAGTATTTATTGCTGGTGATTTCAATTGTCATAACTCATTATGGGGAAGTTCCCACAATTGCAACAATGGCTTAGAGCTGTGCTCTTCCCTAGACCTCACAAATCTCATCCCCCTTAACACAGGTGAACCTACTTACCGAACTCGACCAAATAGCCCCCCTTCAATTATAGATTTAACTTTTGTATCCCCTAATCTCATTAATACCTCTTCTTGGGGTGTATGGGATGATACCTTGGGTAGTGATCACTTCCCAGTGATCTCAAGCTTAGGGGTCTCAATCCCAATAGCTCCCTTCTTTTCCCATAAATACAAGCTCAAAGGAATACACTGGCCCACCTTCTCCACCACCCTTTCGGAAACTATCTCCCAAAATCAAATCTTCAACTCTCCAAATGTGGATTGTATTCATAAATACGAAGCATTTGTTGAATGTGTGGATGAAGCAGTGGTTTCTGCTTGTCCAAGTCCAAAAATTTCCCCCAATATCAACCATGCTTTCTCTCGCAAGAAGAACTTTGTCCCAGCTCCCTGGTGGGACAAGGACTGCGATGAGGCAATTAAAGAAAGGAAGACAGCTCTGGCTGCCTTTAGAAGATGCCGAAACGATACTAATTATATAAATCTAAATAAAATAGAGGCAAAGACTAAACGCACTTTGAATACGGCTCGTAGAACTAACTTTAGAAAATTCTGTGAGTCTTTAGATAGAACAACCCCAATCTCCAGAATCTGGAGAGTTATTAAATGCTTCAAAAATAAATATGCACAGCCGGAAAATGCGTCCTGCTCTGGGGACAGCGAGACAATCAGGAGCTTACATACTTTAGCCGAAGAAATGTATCCCCCAACAGTTTTTTTTGATAAATTTCCAAAAAACTTTAAGAGCAACGAATTTCTTGAAGCTCCTTTTACAGAGTCAGAACTTTCCATTGCCTTGAATTCTCTTAAAACTAAATCTTCCCCGGGATTAGACAAAATTGATTACAATATTATTATTCGTTTCTCTGAAGAAGTAAAGTTAATTCTGTTAAAAATTTACAATGAAATTTTTCTTTCTGGATCTTTTCCAAATTCATGGAACAACTTCCTCATTCTTTTTGTACCAAAAACAACACCAGGTAAATTTCGACCAATTTCTCTAGCCTCATGCTTATTTAAGGTAATGGAAAGGCTTATTTATAATAGACTTACATGGTTCATAGAACATAACCACCTCCTTTCTCCTATGCAATTCGGTTTCAGGAAAAGAAGATCCTGTGCGGACAATCTTGCTATTCTGTCAACCGAAATCCTTTCGGGTTTCAATAATGGAGAGATTGTAGCGGGCCTGTTCCTGGATCTGAAAGGTGCATTCCCTAGCGTCATTCCTCAAATCCTTGTCGAAGACCTCAAAGATATAGGCGTCCCCTGGCAAATAGCTAGATTTATATACAATTCCATTTCTTGTAAAAACATATTTTTCAAAATTAATGGCGAACTAACAGGCCCTAGGCGCAGTACAGTTGGCCTTCCTCAAGGAAGTATTCTCAGCCCAATTAATTACTCTATCTACACCAGAAAAATTCATTCTCTTATACCCAATAATTGTTTCATTCTTGAATTTGCAGACGACATTGCAATTTGCTGTCGCTCAGCTGACCCAAATGTTTGTATCCAATCACTTCAACAAGCCCTTGATTCTCTTGCTGCCTCTCTGGAGCGAAGAGGCCTCGAGCTTTGCCCGGAGAAGACCAAATTGATTCTTTTCAATAGGCGAAAGCTGGATACCTCTAACCCTGCATTATCTCTAACTCTGAACGACACTTTGATCTCCCCCTCCACTCATGCTAGATTTCTTGGAATCATTTTTGACTTTAGTTTTTCCTTTCAATATCACTTCCTCTATTTATGCGATAAAACAAGAAAAATCCTTAATATTTTAAAAGTTCTGAGAGGTACCTGGTGGGGTGCAGACCCTTCCATCCTTAGGATGGTATACGTCTCACTCATCAGGAGCAGTGTAGAATTTGGATCCCACATCTTTAATTTCTCATCCCATAAATATTTTGAAAAAATCGAAAAAATTCGGAATCAAGCTCTAAGACTAGCCATAGGCTACAGAGGCAGTACCCCTATCAACGTTATGTTGGCAGAATGCTGCGAGCCCCCTTTTAAAAAAAGATTTTGTTTTTTAGCTAAAAAATATCTAATTAAAACCTTTTCGGACTTCAATCATCCTCTTTCTGATAGAATTTCGTCACTATCAGAAAGTATCAAAAACAAAAGTAATATCCCCAATCAATTTGTCCTCCTAAATGCCTTTCAAAAAGTAAAAGACTTTAAACATAGAATCCGCAGAACAGACTTGCATCCCCATTATGAATTCCCATATGAAGATATCCTTTTCTCCCCTAATATAAATCTAGAGATAGGTAAAATAGTTCAGAACAGCCCCTCTCCAATTCCTCATTTCAAAGATCTTGTTGATACTAGTTTTAAGGACTACCTTCATTTTTATACTGATGGTTCAAAGTCTGCTACGGAGTCATTGGCCGGTTGTGCAGTGGTATGTCCAAGTGCTAGCTTTACCCGTATGTGGAAGCTTCCGGAATTTGCCTCTATTTTTTCCATTGAAGCTATAGCCATCCTTTACACACTAGACTACATTATTAATAACCGCTTTTCGAAATCAGTTATTTTCACGGACTCCTTAAGTGTCCTCCAGGGCGTTGCTACCAATTACCCTGGTTCAATTAATTCATACCTAGTCTTTATAATCAGAAACCGCTTAACGGTCCTAAGCAAAATAAATTGTACAGTTTCACTCGTATGGATCCCAGGTCACATGGGTATCCCAGGCAATGAGGCAGCCGACGTAGCGGCTAAATCAGCGGCTAAAAACGCCCCTCTCTTAAGAATCTGTCTCCCTTTCTCCGATTTCTTTAGTTATGCTCGGAAAACCCTTGATGATAACAGCAACAATTACTTCATAGAAGTAGGGAAAAATAAGGGTACCCTGTTCACCCAGCGCTATTATAGATATAATAAGAAACCTTGGTTCTCAACATTTAGTGCTCCTAGGAGCTGGACAGTCTCTATTTGTCGAATGAGAAGCAATCACTATTCATTAAACGCGAGCCTTGCTCGCAAAAACATTATTTCCTCTAGTGGTTGCCTATGCGACCCTAATATCGACGAAGATCTAGACCATATTTTCTGGGCCTGCCCCAGATTTGATGCCTTCAGACCAGATTTAATTAAAGCCCTAACAAAAATCTTGAAATGCCCTCCCCCATTTTGCTCATATCAAATTTTAGTCAACCCATCAGTTAAAGTTGCTTCTCATATTTTCAAATTCCTGCATAAAGCCAATCTAAAAATTTAAACCCTCTCCCCTTTTACAAGTCTGCCCTCGGGCGGGGGGAGCTCTCCTAATCGAGGACTCCTGCCGCTCGCGGCCGCTGGCTTGTGTAGCTTTCGAATTGCCGCCGCTGCCGCCATAATAAGTCGGGAACCTGGGCTGGCTGAGCGATCTCCCCCGAGATGGCGCAGTCGAGCCCTGCCCGGCCTCTCGTGTTACAGATTTTGCGGAGTCCACACTCCCAACAACCTGGTCATGGCCGAATATATAAAGCTCAAAGAGCGAATATAGCGCCAACGAAGAAGAAGAAGAAGAAGAAGAATTGCAAAAGATTTTGTTCATCATTGAGAGAGGAATGCGTTCATCATTGGGAGGTTTTCATCTTTGGGAAGTTCATCATTGGGAGAGTCGAGTGTACATATTTCGTGATACATATTTCAAAAATTTTACCCCTTCCCACTCCCATGTGTGTAACTTTTTTGCTTTTTTACAAAATTTTTAAATATTATATTATAATTATTTAATTCTTTACAAATTAAATAATTATAACTTGGAGCGTGATATTTTAACAGATCCTCCTCCTCCCTCCAACCAGAGTACTGACCTCCAAATGAAAATAACTGTAATTGGAGTTCGCATAAGTCACCTGTCACTTTTTCGAGTAAAATTCATAAAGCTCTCTTTTTTCTAGTTAAGTTCGTAACATTTATTAGTTATTAAGATATAATCGTATTTCGAAAAGCATATGTTTACAATACTAGAAAGCTTTATAATAATAATAATAATATAATACAAAAAAATATGACAGGTGACTTATCCAATCTGCAGTTACGGATATTTTCATCATTTTCATTTGAAGGACAATCAGCATCGAGCAAAAGCATATTACGTATTTTATGAACGCCCTCTAATCAAACTTATTAAAATCCAGAATAGAGATGATTTTTCCATGGATTTTTCTGATTTTTCTCATCCCTTTGAATATTATTACACTCTGATACATACATTCACAGACTTTCCTTGTGAAATAATTGATGCCTGAGCTTCAACGTTATACTTGTGCATTCTTGTAATCTAAAGTGAAGGGAATTATTGAGAATTATTTTCGACCGTGGGAAAGAGTGGAAAAGTCGATGGAAAAGACAATGACAGAGTGAAGGCAAAAACAGTACATAAAAAAAGAAAAGAAAAAGTACATACAAATATCTGTTGAAGGATCTTCATGATGCTACTCCCTTCATAAAATGTTGTTGAACCTAACCAAACCTAACCTTAAAGTCTTCCACTAAAAGGATTGCAAACTCGTTTTAAAAAGATAAATAATTCCTTCGTTAAGATTTTTTGACATAAAATTGGAAAAGGAATGGTTAAAAATAACCTAAATTAAATTGAAATGATAAGAAAAGATCAAAACCAATTTTAATAAAAGGGGTTTGAAACCCTATTCTGTATTACCAAATATTTCACAGGATAACAAATCCAGTTATTTTCGCAAGAAGAGAGGGAGATGAGGCAAGAGAAAGAGAAAGACAGGAGAGACAGGAGAGTTGTTCTGTGTGAGTGTATGGAAGGCTGTTTTGCCATCCGTATTTCGTCCGTTTTCAAGTTCCTGGAGTCTGCTAGGAGGCAGGAAAGTTTTTCAAAATGTTAGGTACAAGTGAGGTGCGGTGATTAAGATTGAAAATAACGCAAGGATACCAGATTAGAAGTGTTTTATAGGAAAGGCCACATCTGCGATTCATCGGACGCGTCGTCGATTGCCTTCTGAAATTGGATATTACGACTGTCCGCTATCAAGAATCACGGAATCCACCAGCAGGTGAGTTCACTCATCTTCTCAACTTTTTTGCTTTCTCATTGATTATGATTCACCTAGCCAAATTTTATCAGGTCCATGTCCATGAAATAAAATTAGCACACAAATGAAGTAGTCAGGTTGTTGTTGTTGTGCATATTGATTTCTAACCCGAGAACCATCGTGGTCGAACAGCCACGATATGGAAGGTTTTTTTTGTTAATTATTCAGTTTATAATGTAATAAGGTCAACTTTGATTGATTTTTTAAATTTTTCAGACTGTAGGTAGATTGTGACAATTGTAACATTTCTTTTGTATGTCTGTTTTTATCAGAAATTTATAAACGTTAAAAATTGTTGTTTTCTTAGACAGGATTTTGATGAGAAATTTTATTTTCGGATAAGTAGATAGGATTTTCACGAAATTTCGTTATTTGGAAGTGGATAGTATTGTGGTTACCGCAATTGCCATGACAATTATCTTTTAGATAGAAATTCATAGAAATTGTAAGATAGACCTGTGGATAGAGTTTGTTCATTGGATAAGCTATGAGTTTCAAATGTGTCAAGTTCGATCGATTATTCGTGTTTATCATATAAAATTACTTTTTTGCTCGAGGCTAGATTATTTGAGAAATTCAGGTTTCTCTTTTTGAATGATTTATACTTCCAAGAATAAATCTTATAAAGCGAGGACTAACTTCTATTGTAGTTATAAATTGTTTAAATATAATAGTACATTATTACTTTCATTGTTATTCAATTTTACATTCACATTTTATATTATTTTTTAATCATTCTTCAAAAGAAGTTGTTTATCAATTGAGAATTTTAAATTTTATTTAAAGTATGTACTCGGTTTTTGAAAAGAATAAAAATGTTTGTATAATCAATATTTGTACACAACCGGATTGTTCAATGAAAATATAGACAGTAATTAAAAGATGTGAGTACGAGCGGAAATATTTTGAAATTCTGTGTTGCAACTTCGACTCGTTTTATGAAACACATTAATTTATTCCTGTTTAATAAGTGCAAAAAGCAGAAATGCAAAACAAGTACCGTTTCCTTGATGACAACTCTCAATGAAGGTCAATTGTAAGTTATAAACTGCTCTACATGTATTATCAAGATTCTCTTGAATATTAATAACTAATGATTTAAACTAAAATTCTATGTTGAAGTTTTAATTTTAAATACAATAAAACAAGTCTTTCTGCGATGAAATTTTGCACTTTTGATCACTTTTTGTTGGAAATTCAGAGTAAAATAAAGAAAGTACCTTCCCAATTTAGCCCACTTTTTTGAACTAAGAGTTTCTCTACATTAACTAGTACAAAAATTTCAGATCTGGCGCTTAGTCTCTCACCAAAAACTTAGAGTCTATTATCTCGTGCGAAATGAGTCGACGTAAAACTTTCACTCTTTAATTCTCAATGGCGTTGTGTTTGTTTGCTCTTGTCGATCATAAAACATATTGATTGGTCTTCTCGCATTTAACTCAGGAAGATCAACACTATAGGAAAATAAGACACAAGTAAAATTATAAAATTTGACCTAAAAGGATAGTTCTATTTTTTTATTTTAGGAAAACGACTCATTAAGGCTATATATTACTTATTCCATTCTTACCTTATCGGTTTAAATTTTTTCAGGTAGCTCACTTCAAAACAAATAGATGAAATGCATTTTAGCAAGTAGATAAACGTTCCTTATTGTTTTCTTTATGTTTATCTGCTATGAATAATAATCAATTTTAATTATTAGTTTTTTAATGTGAAACTTGAAAATCTGAAATATGAATACAAACGCCAAGTCTCGTGACTTATACATGTCCTTAAATTACGAGTTTTTTTTATCCTTTTCTGTGAAATGAAAAATGAGGAAAGCGACTAATGAAATAGGACAGGTTTTTTTCGTTTCTGATTTACTCATACAACTTGGATCTGCTTTTTAGATTATTTTATTTTGAACTTGAGTGTAAAATATTATAAAAACTGTTTTTAAAATCCAATTCTAATAAATTAATTTTATTTTCAGATTAGATCATGACTACTAACTCCATGCCAGGAGCTTCGGCCACCATGAATTCGACTCTAAACAATATAACGACAACAACTGTGACGAATGTTGTAAACAATTTTATTGCAAAAGCCGACGACATTGAACCAACTCCTATATTTCTACAAACGAAAGCAGCCCAGGGCCTTGCAGGAGCTTTTGTCGCATTAGCTCTTTTCCTAACTTGTCAACAAGTAAGTCATCTTTTAGTTATTAAATTCCTTAGTTACTTCAGTGTGAAATTTAAATCTTGAAAATTGAAAAGTTCTGTAAAAAATCTTTCAAAAATATTAATTATTATTCTATTTTTATTGCAGATTTATCATCACCTGAGGTGGTATACAAATCCAACAGAGCAGCGGTGGATAGTGAGAATTTTATTCATCGTGCCAATATATGGCTCGTATTCATGGATCTCTCTGATGTTTTTCAACAGCGAGAGTTATTATGTCTACTTCTTCACAGTACGAGATTGCTACGAGGCTTTTGTGATATACAATTTCCTATCGTTATGCTACGAGTACCTGGGAGGAGAGGGCAACATTATGTCTGAGATCCGAGGCAAGCCAATACGTTCTAGCTGCCTTTATGGGACCTGCTGCTTGGTCGGAAAGACCTACACCATTGGCTTCCTACGATTCTGCAAACAAGCAACTTTGCAGTTCTGTCTGGTAAAACCCGTCATGGCATTCGTGATTATATTCCTGCAAGCTTTTGGACATTACCGAGATGGTGACTGGTCTCTCGATGGTGGATACATTTATATTACGTCCATCTACAACATCAGCGTTACCCTTGCCTTGTATGGACTCTTTCTCTTCTATTTTGCTACACGAGACCTGCTTACGCCCTTCGAACCGGTTCTCAAGTTCTGCACCGTCAAGAGCGTTATCTTCTTATCCTTCTGGCAAGGTGGTCATTTAAATTACAATTATTGTTGGAGAATTAATTTATGCATGTTTATTATTGTAGAATTAATTAAATTAATTAAATTAACTTTAAAAGAACTATCTAATTATTCTAAATGGGAATATTTCAGGTGTGCTCTTAGCTATTTTGGAAAAGGCCCAGGTTATTTCGCCCGTTATCGACAGCTTAGGACATTCAACTGGTGCGGGTACCGTGTCAGCTGGCTACCAAAATTTCCTGATTTGTATTGAGATGCTCTTCGCCGCGATTGCTCTGCGCTATGCTTTCCCGTACCAAATTTACGCAGCTGGTTGCGTTACTGACTCAAGAGGACGTAGTGTGACAATGCAAAGTATTAGCAGCAGCCTAAAGGTACTTAAAATCTTTAATATTAATTTTTAAAAATTGTTACTTTTTTAGACAAAGAAGAAAAACAGGAAATATTCATTAAATTTTACAGGAAACGATGAATCCTAAAGATATTATGACTGATGCCATCCATAACTTTCATCCGCAGTATCAACAATACACTCAGTACAGCTCTGGTGCGTATAAAAACAAAACTTTCTATAATTAATACTTTAAATCATTTGAAAGTCGAAATAGCACTCGATGTTGTACAAAGTTTATATTGTGGCATGAAGTAGCCAGTTTCAGTGTAGCATGTGCAATAAATCGAAAAATTCATCTTCCATGAGGAATTTTCATAATTTTTTTCATAGCGAATGTCGTTGTTTTTAGTTTTTTATAATTTTTTATTTCTGTATTGTTTTTTATTTTTTGTATTTTTTATTGATCAAGTTTTATTCAATAGAAAACTCCTCATGTTTCATTTACTTAATGGTTCTGATACCAAAATCACTGTTGTAAATTTGGAAAGACAATGATTTTGTTTTCAGCGTCACGATATTTTGTAGTTCACTAACAGCACATGAACATTTATCACAGCACTCACTTTAATCATCTAAAACAGTCAGCTAGTTTTGAAATCTAAATGATTTTTCAATACTTACAAATCCCTTTCGCTTTTGTAAATACATCTGCATTTTATTTTGTTTGATTTTAATCGTCACTGCTGGCTGTTTTCAACTAAAGTGCTTAAAAATTGCAAGTATTATACTGGATTAAAATTAAGAGCACCTGCAAACAATCACTGTATAAATATTTAAATATAGAGATCTCGAGTGAGTTTTCGATTTTAAACACACGCTTAAAACACTGTAACGGTGAAACCGGTGCAAATTCACGAACAAAAAGCGAGTTCACAAAAGAGAAAAGTAAAATCTGCACTCACAACTAATCGGCTTGAAAATGAGAAAATAGATAAAAGCGGATTCAGCAGGTGCTTTGTTTGCTGTTTTTCAGACGTCAATACCAACTTGTCCTACGAAAAGCTGTGAGTGCCCCAAGGCATCTCAATTTTTTATTTCAAGAAACATTGGACTTCAGACTTTGCTCGTCCTTAGCAGAGGACCAAAAAGATCCTAAATCGGCAATAAATACATTATTATCGATAATCTCTTTGTACTCGCTTTATCAAACGCAGATGATTTGACAGAATTGAATTATCTGCAATAAAACAGTTTCCTTTGGAGCTAATATTGGAAATACTGACAATAACCGTCCAAGGTATCTCCCCTGGGTTTGAACCAGCCTTATTGTATAAAATAGCATTTAAGCTCTTAATGATTACGTATACTTAATTCTTAATAATTAATAACTTAATTAGAACAAAAGAGAAGAAAATAAAGCGGCGTTCATCTACGACGCTTATTTTTCAATAAACGTAATGACGATAAATAACAGCCGACAAAAGTCTCCTTCAATTCGACATTTTTTCACGCGGGCAAGTTTTAACTCACTTTCTTTATTGAATTACATTAGCTTTTTTCTAAATCAAATCAGAAACCATGGTAGGAATTCGCACGCTATTAAACAATTTCCTTTACGAATGCGCAATTACTAAGTATTTTTATATTTTATATTCGTCTCCTTATTATCTACTCGCACGATACCCCAGCTTCTTTGTCGTGTACCCTCTCCCTTCCTTCTCTGATCTGCATGATGCATTTGGTAACCTGAGACATTCAATGCTAAACAAACACTTCTCATCTCTCGTCGCTGGTATTTATACGGATGTAATCTAGCTTTATATTGGAAAGTAAGACAATTATTATTATACATTATTCTTATTTTATCGTACAAAGTGCATTGCGACCGACTATCAAGCATGACAAAGTCTTACAATCAGAAAAAATCAAATTTTTAGTAACAGAGTGAACAAGATTATATTTATTTTTATTTTGCCAGTTGTATTCCAAATTATTATTATTTTAATTAGTATTATCTTGATTTTTGAAAACATTTATCAAAGAACTCTTGAATTAAATTTAGAAATCGATTCTATTTATTAAAATATTTTGAGTGAGGATTTCGTTTCTAGAGTTTATTAATTTTTTTTTTTCTGTTTAAAAATAAACAAAAGAGTTTGTTTCTTCAGAATTGTAAGACTTGAATATCTGTACAGTGTTTTGCTTGAAATTGACCGGTGATAATGCGTGAAATGATGTAAAACTATAATGTTAGGAGGCACAAAGGGCCAGCGAGGTATGCGCGTATCCAGCTACGACCCAGACGATCCTCAGAACATGCCAGTCCCACCACCTCAGAGACGCAACACATCGCATCAACGTGTTGCCACCATCTCCCAGAATTATAATGAAAAAACAATGTTACTCAGCAGCGATGAGGAATTCCAGTAAAAAAGAATTGCAAAAACAAAGCGACAGAAAATAAAGTCAAATTCCAAGGGCTTCTTACTTGAAGTCTTTTCATCGAGCGCAATCTGAATGATTTTTTCATACTAAAAGAATGAAAACTCAACTTTCGAAAATACTATTGTAAAACTTTCGAAATACTATTTGTAAACTTTATTTTTCTGTGTACATATTACCGATTGTAATTTGTAATTCGCATTCTCCTCTATTCTTAGGAAGAAGCAGAGGGTGAGATAAAACTGAATGAAACAAGTACGAATCATGAATCGTATTGTAATAGTTCCATAATGTTATATTCATGTTATCAACATCGTTATGTTACGCAGCATAAGATAGTATAGAAAATATTTATTTTAATACGCTCACACGTTCGAAGCGGTGTTACTCGTTCTGGGTGTGGTACCACAAAATTAGTTTTAACACGTCGGCTGCCTCGTATCGTCTTGCCTAATTTTTAAGGTAACGCTTCTGCGATCAGCACTGTTTTTTTTATTTTGCGAATGCAGTCATCTTCATTCTGTTTAAGATAAGAATTTAAAGACATTCGAAATGAGAACTTAAAAATTTTAAATTACGTTTTTCAAAAATTCTTTAAGTTTTTTTTTTATATATCAAGTTTGACGTATGTGAGTTTTTCCTTGAATTAAAAAAATTATTTAAGAATGTTAAATTTAGTTTGTTCTTTAAAAAATAAATAAACGAAAAATGCAAAACACAATTATTAAGAAATGTTTTGGAAACTAATAATTAAGATGTATCTAAAGTTGGATATCTAAAAAATTAAAGATTGTTCTTCTAAGATTATGATATGATGAAATGTAAAAAAGGTTCGAATTCTCATTTCTTTTTTCTTTAAACATGCAATACTCTTCTGCAGGCAAAGTAAATTTTTCATTTAAAAAATATTCATCATCGATAGACAATTTTTCATCGAAGCGTGGGCTTTTACTTTGTGTCGAGGACTTCCGAATTTAAAACAATTACGCTTACTCGAGGCATTTAAATTTGTTTGAATTTCATTTTCAATTTTTTGCAACGCCTAACACTTTGGTAAAAGTTTTCACTTCGCTATAATTATAAGGTTAAAAGAACTCTTAATGTTGCAAAAAAAAAATCTTGATGTTGACAGCCAGTGTGTTAAGGTGAAACATAAATATTTTTCTGTTTACGACGAGTCACTGTCAATTTTCACGCTTCAAGACTTCGACATCGATTCAGTACTTATTATTTTTAAATAGTAACAATTTTCTTATTGTAGAACTTGTCGTAATTTGTGTTATTCTTTTTTTATGGAGTTCTTCTGTTATATACAAGTATTAATCGTTTCTCGCAATCACAACTCTGCATTTCCTTTTTTTAAAAAAATTATTTTTGAATTTTATTATAATTTATTTTGAACTTTTCTCAATAGCTTTCTACTACCGAAGAAATTATGATTCGAAAGATGCATGGGTCATCATTAAGCCAGAAAACTACATTCGCGTCCTAGATTGAAAAAAAAAACTAATAAATGTATATACTATATATAAATATCGTTATTATAGATTGTATTTAATAATTGAACAAAAATGGACACTAACGATTTTTCTTTAACAACTTCGATCTATGAAAGCCTTGACTGGGAGTTATGTGGGAATGAGAATGACGAACGATAAATAAAAATGTGTCAGAGATAAATAAACTATCGATACCTGGCACTGTGTGCGTAATTTATTACATTTTCATCATATGAGAATGTTTTTTACATTATTTTCATATAAGTCCTTTTTTAATTTGTACCTGTTTTATCTAAAAAGTTAAAAAAAAACCTTTTTAATTAAATTCAGATCTTTTTTGAAAGGAAAGGTGAAAAAGAAGACCAAAATTAAAGACAAAGGTGGATATATTTACATCTATTGATATATTATTTGAGATGCAACACTAACCATTGCACATTTTTAAAAAAATACGATGAAGGCTAAAAGCGGTATAAAAGTTAAGCGTGACGCAGTAAACTTTAAAAACTTCCATCAACTTTGATACATAGATACATAAAAGAATTTTTAATAAAATTAATACATTTTTCGTCACGCAAGCTTTACTATACATGTATCATCATATTATATACAGTTCTGACTAATTACAGAGATCATTTTCTAAAACTTTAGATAGTTAAACAATAAAAATAAAATCCAAATTTACAAATAGCCTCTTGTTTCCAGATTCAGAGTTATTTCGCTACAATATATAAAATAAAAAACATTATTTGAACCCCAAAGTTTTTTTAATTTTAAATACTACGCTTCCTCTCGTCTATTTTATCTTGGATCAACTCAATAATCGATTATTTCCAAAGAAAATCGAACTAGCTTTCCTAATCATTAAAACTTTTACCACGTATGTACTTTTTAAAAAATAAATGTCAACATTTCTCATATAAACGGGTACCTACAAATTTTCGTGAAAATAGACTATAGATTATAGCTAATGAAGTATTAATCGTCTTTTAAGTAATAAAGGTTAATAATTAAAGGCAGTATTAATGAGGAAGTAGAAAACGACTCTATTACATATTTCTCTAATTAGTAAGACTTTTTTTCACCTATTCTCATTTCTACGAATTTACAAGAAAAATGTAGTTGTGTTTTAATGTGAATAGAACAATTCTTTGAAAACTAATATTTTACAGGCTCGTAAAAATAAAATAAAAGAACATTTATATAACTCTCAATATCAATTAAGGAACCACGTCGGCCAATATTTTCAAGTCTTAATATTTAATTTTTAAATCATTAAACTACTAACATCGCTATTCATCGAGATAAATAACACAAATTCGAGATTGACAAATAAGAAATTGAAAAGTAAATCGGTGATAGAACACAAAAAGACAATATTTTAAATGATTCAGTATAACAATTTATATCCGAGAATAAAAATAGTATTAATCTATGAAGTTTATTCTCGAAAAAATACAAACAAACGTCTCCAAAAGAATTTAGAAAAAATAAAGCTTTGGGAATGACAAGCACAAGTAAGATGAATACTCTCTTTAATTGATTTCTTCCTCACAGGTGCTATTTAAAAATTACAAAATGCAATTTTTCTTCGGCCTTCCACAGTAAAAAAATGAATACCAGTTAAAAAAAAAACGTAAGTTATACCTTTAGTTCAAAGGAAATAAAATCACAGTTTCACCAACCAATCCACTCGTCTCCTTTTTCGGTGGAAATTTTTCTCCATCCATGCCAAGGTCTATCTAGAGTGTCTTCCAAATCTTGACTCAGAGGATCCTTGTATTTTGCACTAGTTTGCAAAAAACTGATATTGGAATCCATTGAACGAATGCTACAGGGAGTATTCATTTCTGCATATTCTGTGGGAGCAGCAACCCTGTTTAGAGGAACTTGCTTCCTTTTGTTGACCTCACTTCTGTCTTCATTCTCGATGTCCTCATAATGGAGATCATCATCCATGTAACCGACGATGTTGCTCTCATCATTAGTATATTTATTAAATTCCTCGTCAGCATCCTTCCTTGTAACATCAAAATTCTCTTGAGCCTCACTGATTCTACTAATATTGTCGGCGCAAGCAGCGTCTGGCTCTAGCTGAATTGGTCTAAATCCAATCGAACGCAGCCTTGCAATTTTCAAACTGCTCGAAGGATTTACAGGTACGAATGCTGATTCTCGATGAATCAAGGGATAAACATTATATACAGGTTCCCGACTTTCATTTCCTAACCGCTCGTGAGTGTCTAAGCACTCGTAACTTCCAACGGATTCCTCCTCGGAAAATTCCACATCGTTCTCGGATTTAATCTCGTCCAGATCAACTTCCTCTATTTTTATTACCGACAGGCCATCACTAGTGTACAGTGGATCGGTGGAATGCTCAAATTCAGAATTAATCTGCAGGCAAGAATCTATCGAGGGCTCAGTTAGGAGAGAACATTGGGCCACTGCGTCTACCATCCTCGACTTTTTCGTTACCTGAACTACGGTGGTCTTCTGAAAATAAAGATTTTGAATACGTTAGTACAAATTTTATTGATAGTTTTATATAATTAGAGCTTCGAATAAGTGAAACTGTTATCAATTTTTTCTTAACTTCATAATTACATAATTCTTCATAAAATAAAATAAAAACACACAAAATAACACACCTGCACATCAGAACTCCTCGTCAGCATCTCTTGAAAGTTTCTGGAAACCTCAAGCGTTTTGCTTCGCTTTCCTCTCGAAAGATTCCCTGGTAGCAACTTCCGAGGTTTCGTAATTCCTCCTTTCAATCGTTTCCTCCTCTTTGACAATTCCGACCTCTTCGCCTGTTTATTAAGCATACCTTTCCTTCTCGGAAAAGCGGAATTTCCAATGAACCCATCATGTTCCTTCTCCATCCCCTTATGACTCTGACACCTTAAACGTCTATTCCTCGGCCCCCTAATTAAAGGACCTACTTTAGCATCAATCACGAGGTTTGCAATCTCCCTTCTCTGTTTCTTACATGCAGGTGATTTCTTCATCTTAGAAACCTCAGTGACATTCTTCCTCTTCACTGTTTTCGAATATCCTATCGCACCGCCAGGATCATCATTGAACTTTGGATTAGCACCAGTCTTTTGACCAGCATCATTGCAGCCTCTGTTTCTCTTTGCTAACTTAGAATAATTTTTTCGATTCTCCTCGTTTTTACTGTGCCTCAAAATTCGTTTCGAGAGCATCTTAAAATTCGATGCGGATTTCAGTCTATTCTCACCTTGATTATCAACATTTTCATTCGCTTTGTTGTCTTTTGAGATTAAAGCGTTATAGGCCTTTATCACCTTCGATTCATCGATTGACAAACCTATCACGTTCCCTATCAGCAGCTTAGCCATCGGGTTACGCTTCTCCTTCACAACCAAGTTAAGAATCTTATCAGGAGTCAAAGCATCCAACGAATTCGAGGTATCCGAACGCGTAGAATTTGATGTAGATTTGCATTTTTCAGATCTATTATTTTCCTGTTCATCAGATGATTCTGAATCCCTTCTGTCAAAGTCAACTTGATCTGTCTCATTACTAATTGGATACCCAACGTTCCGACAAATTGCCTCGCGAGAAATCGAGGCTGGTCTCCGAACTTCAGTTTCTTCTCCAGAATCTGTGGCTGCATTCGTGAATTTTTCATTCACGATGTTTTTCCTCTGGAGAACAGAATTATTGACTCGTAACCAATCACCTGTAGGATTCCTGGTTGAAGTTACTTTCTCCTCACTCGGTGTTTCAGCCTCTTTGACCATCTCACTAGGCTTATAGATCCTGCAGAAGGTCATCGCCGCACATCTTTTCGCTTCCTGTTGAACGTTGTGAAACGAATCATATAAATCTGTACGAACGGAGATGTTTGTGTTCTGCAACTGAGACTGACCAAGTTTCTTGTAATAGTACGACTTTCGTACGGTGGGTTCAGTACGTGAGGATTGCGAATCAGATGGAATAATTTCAGTTGAAGCATTAGGCTTATTAAAAACCTGTCTGGTAAGTATGGCAATTCCATTTTGTGAAACGGAGGGAGATTCGCACAATTTCTGACTAAACTTCTCGCCATTTTGTTTTTCGCTTTCGGTACTGAAAAGTGACTGGTGTTTTAATTTTGGCAAGCGTTTGCGAAGAGTACAAGCCAATCCCTTTGGTAAGCACTTGGTACGTTCGACTCGAGGTTCATGGGAAGATTTTACATTTAACTGATGCCACGGTGCAGGCTCTTGGTTGGGGAGACGTTTAAGGGCAAATTTGTGATACTTTACAGAGTTTTCGGATTCACCAATCCAATGCACTATGACAAAATAAAGACCGTCATATCGATATCCTGTTTTTGGAGAGTATTCGTTTGAGAGGCTATAGCTTCTCACTAAACGTAGAGGTACACCGTTTTGATAGTTCAAGACGAGGGATTCATTTTCTGAATTAGCTTCGATATATTCTCGCCCGGTCAGAGTTAAGAAATCGCCAAAGTCCACGTCCTTGGAAACAGATAATTGAGGCGTACAAATGGAAATTGCTCCGAATGGACCATCGTGAATATCCAAGTTGAAGGGCTTGTGGACTCCATGCCTTGAACAATCTACTCGAATTCCCCACCATGATCCAGGTGGACATCCTGGAACCGGTCCATACGTTCCTTTCGCCTAGGAAAGATAGGTTTATAATTTAAACTGACATTTTACTCTAGATTCACAATTTCCATTGTATATATCAGTCAAATTTAATTTACAGGTCATAAATTATAATATTTATGATTGGATGTATTATTTTACAAAATTTATGTTTAATCGTAATATTTCTTAATCTTCAACATAATTAAAAGCTAACAAAAATTCTTTTTTTCGTATTTATCAATATTAGAATAACTAGCAGATAGTCTTTATATAATCAAAGTTATCTTATTTACAAAAAATAAATAAACATCCGAAATCATATACACAAACTTTACAATTTTCTTATAAATATTTCAAATAAAAAAAAATACTTTTCTATAAATTTAACAAACGCAATTCACAAATTTATGTAATATTGAATTATTTATTATGACACGCAATAGAGCAAACACAGAATAATATATCCAATCTGATGATTGAATGATTTTGACAGAAATTTATAGGTTAGGGTTAACAAAAAAATCCAAAAACTTTTGCCAAAAACTGCTCGAAATCACTCACCTCATGTGTATTCTTAAAAGCGACGAAGTTCTTGTCGTTTTTAACATCATTCGATGAATTATTCGCATTGAGATTGGTAAAAAGTTCTTCTAGATTCTTTGAACTTCTGTCTACCTGTAACACACAACATTTATTTCACAATTAGAAATTTCACAAGTTTCTTAAATAATTCTAAACATAAAATTAACATTCAGGGCAAATATTAACCTTATTTTGTCCTTTCAATTCACATAAAATTGATTTATTTTCTTCAATTGAATCCGGACGAAATTTCAATCCAACTTTCTTCCTCGCCATTTTATTTTACTTCTTTCCAGTGGCCCCAGCGGCCCCAACTGGAGCCCCGTACTCTACTGCGCATGCGTTGCACTCGGTATCTGATTGGTTGCTATTCGCGCGTAATTTGAAATGTATAATATTTTTTAGCATTTCAAATTGCGCGCGAATAGCAACCAATCAGGAATCAAGTGCGACGCATGCGCAGTAGAGTTCTGTGGCGGGAACATTCAAATTAATTACTCTATTGGCGTTTTGTTTCATTGGACAATTTACTATTATTATTGTAATGTAATTAATAAAAAGTAAAATAATCCTTTGTTTTTGAATATGATAAGATAATTATGAATGCGTTTGAGTTAAAACTTAAATTCTAGCCAGGGACGGATCCAGGGGGGTTTTAGGGGGTTCACCCCCCCGCCGACAAATAACCTTCAAATTTTTATGACATTTTATTTTATATTAAAAAATCAAAAGTGTGTCAAGCGACAAGTAGGTACTCAAAATAAGCGGAAATAAATTTTGCACTTAAAAATATACTTATTAATAAATTAATGACTTACTTGTACGCTGAAAAATTGTTTTCATTAATTAATGCTTTCTCTACATTTTTGCGATTTTTGCTACCCAAGCCTAACCTTCCTGACAGGCCTGACAGTTGCTGACAGTCTACCCCCCACCAGTGCTCTCAGATCGAGCTAGAAATGCTAGAAATTTACCCCCTCCACATCCACATCCACTATTTTAGCGAAAAAATTTAAAAAAAGCAATTTGTCAAGTATAATTTGGCAAAGTTTTTAAATTATTACTCTTTTTAAGTGTTTTCTTGAATTATATAAATAAAATTTCCCACATTATATATAATAAATTACTTTCTTTTCCAGTGCCGTAACGAGGGCGGGGCGACCGGGGAAACTGCCCGGGGTGCAAGCTCCGGGGGGGCGCAGGTCAAGCAAACAAATTATCAAAATTTTTTCAAAAATTTGTT
>CAJFCP010000703.1:318030-328227 GCA_904066005.1 Synergus itoensis | reverse complement strand
ATAATGAGGAAGCAAAGTGCTCAAAAAATGAGCACAAAAAAATATAAATATAGTTAAATGGAACACCCGAAATCGAATTCACAGCTAGTTTGGATATGTTGAAGTACACGAAAAAATAAGACACACACATTTTTTATATGCCGAAAAGCACTTTCAAGGGGTGAAAACCACCCTTAATGTTTACCTTTAAAAAAGATTTTTTTGATATATCTCGTCATATAATTTGTGTTCAAATATGTATCTAAATATAATATTTATTCGGTAAAATGAAGAGATCGAATTTTAAGATTAGAACTTGAAGCCAACACCCGTTTAAAATGTGGAAGTCTAAAAAATAGAAAATTGCGCATGATTTTTAAATAAATGTGTTATTCCTAAAACTGAATCTTTTTAATTTTCTTAACTATCGCAGAAATAACTTCTATTCTCCTTTTTCACAAATTTATGTGCATTCTCAGCAATTGTATCTCCTGAGTGAGAAAAAAAAGGAATCTGGATTTACGTAAATGCAGATTTTCAAAGCACATTCTTTTTCCTCAGATTGAATTGCAGAGTGAATCTGATATCTGGAATTTGAATAATTCTTTAAGTCAGTAGTAAAAAGTGTATATGAAATTATCAATATATTAGAATGATGAATGACGACGATTCCAGAGCTACTGAAACGTGACAGAGTTTCAATTATTCAACCCAGAATAACTCATTATCTTGTCCCTACAAAAACAATAAAAAGATAATAAAATTCTATCTCGTTCTCTTTCTCCAGATAGAACTTTAATTACGCATGTAAATTATAGCGACGTGCGTAAGTAGAAATATTGTAGAGAGCTGTTTTATGTGCAATGTCGTTTATATCACGAGTTTGTTCCGGGCCGAGTATTTTTAAATATCTCAAATTTCTTTTTTACGTTTTCTGTCGCAACTGGATCCGATTTTCAAAAAAGAAACTTGCTCTAATTTTGATTTTAGAACTAAAATTGGGACATCTTTTTGCCGAAAAACCAAAATTCCGAATGTGATAAAATACCGAAAAAATAATTCACGAAAATTCAAATTCACTCTGCAGTATTCCTCGTTTCTAAAATAAAATAAGTCTGCGCGCAGAGCGCCAAAAAGTGATATTTTAATACTTTACTTTTCAAAAAAAACTATTGAATTTTATTGAAGGAATAATTGACCCTTCTCCGGAGCATTGTATCCCAAACAAAACTTAATTGCGATGACGTAGGGATAAACTTGAGCTACAAAGAGTCACGTTTTCAGTATATATCACGTTGATTGCAGATCGTGTCAATCACCGCTTTAGAAATTGAAGTGACTTACAAGACCTAGTTTAAATTTAAATTACAAAATAAAGAAATATAGAATAAAATAAAATCCTTTAAGGGCATGTGATACACTTTACAATAAAAGCAATTTAGTTTCTGCAACTTTACGTTCGCAATAATAAATATTTTTCACTAAAACTAGGCCATTACCTTTGTTTAATACAGACGGAAGTAAATGGCAGTTTTAGTGAAAAATATTTATTGTTGCGAAAGTGAAGTTGCGGAAACTGAATAGCTCTTATGGCAAATTATCACATGCCCTTGACTCCGTCAGTCAAAAAATCGATTTTTTTTTTATTGCATTTTCTGAAAGAATATAGTTTCAAAAATATTCTCTCCAAATTTTATAGATATAACGAAAATATAACCATTTGAAGCGAAGGCGGTTTGATAGAGGTATAAAACTTTAAACGCGTTTTTCTTAAAAACAAGTTTTTTTAAATCGGTGGCCAACACAGCGCCTCAACGGTTTATTCGATCTTTACAAATTTTTATCAGTTATTTAAAACATAATTATCTAGGAAATGTACGGAAGCATTTTTTGAAAAAAAATTTTTTTGAGGTGAAAAACGGGCGTTTTTTCAGCAAAAAATGAATTTTTTTGTTCAAAAGTCCGCCATTCTGAAAAAAATAAAAAAAAGCCTTCGTTCATTTCCTCTCTATACACATGTTTACTAAAGAATGCCGTTGGATTTTTTGATTTCACATGATCCAGATTTGACTAGTTTTGGCCACCGAAAACGCCCTTTTTTTGGACCTCTCGGAGATTGGACGTAACTTCTTTATTTTACATTATTTTTAATTAAAAAAATTACTAAAAGAAGTTCAAATATGTAGTAATCGAATGGACAAATACTTGTAACATGATAAATAAATCTGTCTTTAAAATAAATTTGTAAAAACTCGCTCTTTTTTCGACCTTTCTCAAACTACATAAAGAAAATATGCTAAGGTACATTTCATGTAACAATTCGTTTTTTATCCACACTTCAATCCAACACTCTTGACAAATATTATATCTAATTAAATATATTTTTCGCGATGGATATTATTTCTCTCTTTAGCGAATGAATTTCGAAATTAGAACTTGGATCCAAGAAGTCTATTTTAGTCATAAAAAAAGGTTTCTTTTTATCAAATTCAAGGAGTATATTTCATTAGAAATAAGAATAAGAAACAATTTCTTCGAAGCAGTAATAAATAAGTCAACTAATTGGCTATTAAATGGGAATCAATTAAATCGTGGTCGGAAAGGCATTTGATGCGTAATAATAATAGTATAATTACGTAATTAGCTAACTGATGACGTCAAAGTAATTAGTCCACTTTGAATTAACGATACAAATGTAGAAAGTCATCGTAATTACAAATTAATAATATTACAAATGAGAATTATAATTACATGTTATTTCAATTTCAACTTTATATTTTCAGTTAAAACTATCAAAAATTGAAATCTGTATTTTAAGGGTACTGGATGTAAGTTCTAGTCTCAATATTCGAACTCTGCATTTTACTTAATAAATATAATAATTAGATATTTTTTCGCTCTATAGACAAATTTCTATTTTAAGAAAGAACAGCTCTATATGTATAGAGCGAATAAGTAACTAATCATGATATTTATTAAGTAAAATGAGGAAATCGAAGTTTGAGTTCAACATAATTAAGGGTGGATAAATTATTTTTTAATAAAATTTAAAATAATTATAATTTATAAATAAATATTTATAATATATAAATTTATGGATAAACTTCCGAAAAGGGTGGACCTCCGATTTTCTTGGGTCTCCGTATACTTATGTATTTTGACGCGCTGATTAAGAAAATGATAGTGAAAATTGGCGACTATAGTAGTCGTTTTTCATGGTGAAACCATGTAAAAACCATAAAAATCATGGTTTTATGCGTTTATCTCAGCTAATATGCAAAATTTAAAAAAATGTTTTAAACAAAAGTTGTAGACCTCATCAAAATACACATTTTTCTTTACAAGCATTTTTTTTTACGAGTAATAGTTTCCGAGAAAATTAGAGATACATCGATTTTGATTTAAAAAAAACCCATTAACCATGACTCTTCACATTATAAAGAAAAATCATTCTAAAAGAAAATCATTGTAAAGGGAAATGGTAAAAGGATATAGCAAAGGGAAATGGTAAAGGAATATGGCAAAGGGAAACGGTAAAGGGGAATGGCAAAGAGATATGGCAAAGGGGAATGGCAAAAGGAAATGGTAAAGGGGAATGGGAAAGAAATATGGCAAAGAGAAACGGTAAAGGGGAATGGAAAAGGGAAAAGGTAAAGGGATATGGCAAAGGGAAATGGTAAAGAGAAATGGTAAAAGGATTTGGTAAAGAGAAATGGTAAAGAGGAATGGTAAAAGGATATGGTAAAATGATATAGCAAAGGGAAATGGTAAAGGAATATGTCAAAGGGAAATGGTAAAGGGGAATGGCAAAGGGAAATGGTAAAAGGGAATGGCAAACGGAAATGGTAAAGGGATATGACAAATGGAAATGATAAAGGGGAATGGCAAAGAAAATGGTAAAGGGATATGGCAAAGGGAAATGGTAAAGGGATATGACAAAAGGAAATGATAAAGGGAAATGGTAAAAAGATTTGGCAAAGAGAAATGGTAAAGGGGAATGATAAAAGGATATGGCAAAGGGAAATGGTAAAGGGGAATGGCAAAGGGAAATTGTAACGAGGAATGGCAAAGGGAAATTGTAAAGAGGAATGGCAAAGGAAAATGTTAAAAGGATATGGCAAAGGGAAATGGTAAAAGGGAATGACAAATGGAAATGGTAAAGGGATATGACAAATGGAAATAATAAAGGGGAATGGCAAAGAGAAATGGTAAAGGGATATGGCAAAGGGAAATGGTAAAGGGGAATAGTAACGAGGGATGGCAAGGGGAAATGGTAAAGAGGAATGGCAAAGGGAAATGGTAAAAGGATATGACAAAGGGAAATGATAAAGGGGAATGGCAAAGGGAAATGGTAAAAGGATATGGCAAAGAGAAATGGTAAAAGGGAATGGTAAAGGGAAATGGTAAAAGGATATGGCAAAGGGAAATGGTAAAGGAATATGGCATATAGAAATTTTTTAACATGAAAATGGATTTACTACTGATTTTCTGGGAAACTATCATTCCTATAAAAAAATGCTTGCAACAAAAAATTCGTATTTCGATGAGATCTACAACTTTTGTTTGAAGCATTTTTTTTAATTTCGCACATTAGATGAGATAAACGCAAAAAACCATGATTTTTATGGTTTTTCATGATTTCACCATGAAAATCAAATTTGCGCTAATTTTCACTATCATATTCGTAATCAGCGCATCAAAATACATAAGTATACAGAGTCCGAAGAAAATCGGAGGTCCACCCTTTTCGGAAGTTCACCCAAATTTATCTATATGGAAGTAAGGGGAAAATTAAGTTGTAATGTAAATTAAGTTAAATTATATATTAATTATTATTTTAATTTATAGTTAAATCTCGAGAGGTTTATATAAAATATAATATATTTACCGAAATACTAGAGATAAAGAAAATTTATTTAAATTTATTATAATATAATTATTAATCTGGAAAAGTGTTCAAGCTATGCAATATGAAATCCGTAAGTCGCTTCAGTAGATAGGGAAATATATAGTCAGACGTCGTTCTGTCGGTACCAGCCGTTTTCACTCCATTTTACTTAAAACTCGACCAAATCAAATCTAAACACACGAATTTTCAAATACCCGAAAATTGCAAACTCTCCAAAATTCTTAAAAAGATTCTCCAATATATTCCAAAAAGGCTTCTGCACCAAATTTTGAAAAAAAAATCAGTGTCAGATTCTGTCATAGATTCTGAAAAAGATGATGGAAAGTATTTTACAGTGGGTTTCGAAAAAGATATGAGAACAAAAATTCTGCCCAAGATTCTGCAAAAGATTCTGCAGCAAATTTTATTGAAAATATTCTGCAAATATTTGATATTAATAATTGATATTTTTTTCCTTCAGTTATTCCAAATTCAAACTAAGGTGTGCCACATTTCCCAACTGGGTGGAATAAATTGGCACAGGTTCAATTTTTGGGAAACGTAATAATTCAGTATTTTAATTTACTTTAATTACTTTACCGCCATGGAAAAACACAAACAAGATATTGATCTAGACAAGATGTTTTTTATTATCATATTTTTGTATTTTACTTTTATGCTTTTTCTATTGTGTATCGTATTTACCGCGTTTTCCCTAAAATGAAGAGATCGAATTCTTCTTTTCTTACTTTTTTTTTATAATTTACTGTTTTCTGGGATTACTGGACAGGTGTTTATCAGCAATAATAATAACGCGCAACTTGTCCCAGGTGTCGGTTCCGGGAACACTTCAAACCTGGAAGTGTTCGAGAGAGAGATGGTTAGACTGATTGTCGTTTTAAACGACAATTTGTGGTCTTAATACATATATGTAGTGTTTGTTATGCAGAGCGCAATGGGCTTTAGGATTCGCGGTGTACGGTATCACGGCAAACGTCGCTGTGTACGCCTAACTTGCGTGTCGTTACTGAAATGACGTCAAAGCTGACCCTGGAATATGCGTTTTCTCTAGACACTGCTGATGTGCTTACTCGAGATCCGGTCAGTCCTGACCTTCGGGAATCGATTGATCCAGTCACCAGACAACTGAGTCCATTATTTGATTTATGGTTCCAGATCATCCGTTTATTGCCCTCAAGAATCTCGCTTTCCTCAAAGTTTCCTACTTTTCGAACAGAGAATATTTTTCAACTTGCGAACTTTAAAGAGTAAAAGCTACATATAAAAACTTTTACATATTTTCAATCTTCTAACCAGTGATGGGTAAGTTATACTTTTTAAAAGGAACTAGTTACCCTTACCGTTACTATTTTAAAATGTAACTATTACTTAGTTACTTTTTTCGTTACTTTTATATTTTAGAACTATTAGAAATATATGGGCCATTCCATACAAAATTTACAATCAAAATTTTTTTCGCGCGAAATATTTTTTTTGCGTTTTTTAATCGAAAATGTTGTATACGTATTTTTTTATTTCGACACGATATTTAAAATTTCCGAGTTATGAATTTTTCAAACTTTTAACGCTCGAAAAATGTACCTCTAAATATTTGCGTATACGAAAAAAAGTATTCTATTAAAAAAATAAGTGGCTGCAGTAAAATTTAGGATTTTCTCTCGGCTTTTCAATAAGTATTACAAGAAATTCATTCGACCAATTTTTTTTATAAAAATATGGCCTATTTTTATAAACAAATAATTTTTTTTAAACTTTGGGACTAATTTTTTTTCTTTTTTTTTTTATTGAAAAACGTAGTTCAGACACTTTAGTCACTACTCCCAAAATTTGGGAATGGACCGTTGAAAATTGTGTCTGTAAGAAATTTTTGAACTTTAGCTCTCGCGCTCGGACCACGTGCGATCGTACTCGCTTCAGTGCACAGTACAGACGTACGCCTGATCCGGCCGGATCATGATTTTAGAGATTTTAAAGATATTTCAAGAAATTAAAAATATTTGTAAATATTGTAAGGGATTTTAAATGATATTAAAGAATTTTAAAGGATATTAAAAAGATTATAAGTGATTTTAAGGAATTTAAGGAGTGTGTGTCACGCTTTTTAATACTGGAGAACGTGACAGATAAATTGATGAAATTTGCTATACTTATTCCACTATATGTATATTTTTGGGAGTCAAGAATGTTGCGCGGACTTTTTACGCAAGTGGAGAAAATCCAAAGAAGGCAAAATAAAAACGGGAGGTCCAGGTATGGTGAACGCTGCACCTCCTAAAAAAGATCTTTTTTTTTCTAAAATAGAGAAAATTTTTTTAATAAAGTTATTTCAGTTATTGTTACAGAAAAATTCTGACGTATAAGATGGTATGAAAGCCCCACAATTTTTTAGAAGTGAGGTAGATTTTATACCTACAGATTCATTCAGGAGATAAGGAAAGTTATGGTCAGACGACATGCTTCATCTTCATACGACATCTTCAAAAGTAGATCAAAACATCGAATCCTTTCGGATTCTTAGACATATATTATACCTAAAACTTTTCAATCATAATAACAGTAGGTATCTCGGACAGAATTGAGTGGATGTTAAAGGAGTATGGTGGATAAGACTATTAAAAATGAGAATTACTTGTAATTTTGACAGAAGGCGTATTATAGCTTACTTGAGCTATGGTTCAAATTTCGTGATCTTTCAGAAAAAATTTTTTTTTTTTTAATTTTTCTTATGGGAAAATGGGTTTCTTATTTGTTTCTACGTATCTAAGAATTTTTTCATAATTTTCTCATTTTTAAATATCTTTATAATCTACGAAAACTGCATTTTCCCATAAGATCACATGTTAATTTCAATAATTTATGTATCGGGTTTGAGGTTCTGAAGGGTCACGAAATTTGAACCATAGCTCAAGTAAGCTATAATACGCGTTCTGTCAAAATTACAAGTAATTCTCATTTTTAATAGTCTTATTCACCATACTCCCTTAAATTTCATAAAACATTTCCAGATATTTCAATTTGTATATCATTATATCGGCTCTAAAAGGATATTGACAATGACAGGTGGAGGAAATAAGTTTTTGTTGGATTCTAGTTGCGCGCGTATGTAAGTAGAAGAGTGTTATTGTTAGGCACGTGTTTGAGAAGTAAATAAACTCTTTTTGTTATTTCTCCGCGCAGTAACGATCGCCTCTTAGATTATCTATATTAACGCGAGTGACGTCACGTAAAACTGCACTCAAAGGATAATAATCCAATTTTACCTGCAAGGCCTTAATCTCTCCTTTGAGAAATCTTAATTTATTTATGGCTGGAACATTCAATTATACGAAGAAAGTATGCTGCAAACTTTGTTTACAACAAGGTTTTTTATATAACCATTTTTACAAAGGTTCCCTCTCACATTTTCCTTTTACGATAATCCTTCTACACTGAGAGACTTTTTGTTCGAATAAATGATAAAAATGAATGGGAATTTAGTATAATATCGTTCCGAAATAGGGAAAACAGGATTTGCGTATCAAAAATGAATATAGTGGTTTTCAGCCGGCAAAATTAATATTTTTGTTAGAACAAATGGAAAGGATGTTTCATTAACTCTTATAAAACTTGCGAGAATTTAAAATACACTATATCAAAGTTGACAAGCGAATTTAAAACGATAGTAATACATTTTTATTCGAAAGAGTGAAAACATTTTTTGAAGTTGCCATACAAAGCATATGAGAATCTCAAACGACTTATATGAAAAATAACTCACTCCAACAAAAGATTTAACCTTTAGAAGGAGGAACTAAATACACAAATTAAATACAATTAAATACAGAAACACGCGTATAATAATTATTTTTATTATTATATATACTTAATTTATTCAGTATCAATTCACTATATATACATAATCGCACGCTTAATTCGCCATCAAAGATCGGATTCGCTGCGGCAAGATTCCCTAACGGCCTAACAACTAAACCCCACGACTAACTATAACACTCGAAGTTCCCAATAGTAAACGAATTCCGTTCTCAATAGTAAAGAGCGTAACTCGCAATAAGCAAAAAAAGTGCTTTTAGAGCTGGAAAATTATTACTCTGCAGATATTTTGAAAGCAATTTTTTGCGGTAAATAATGATGATGATTATTCAATAATAAATGATTCACGAATAATTGATCGATTAATAAATCCTTTCGATAAAATCGTTTGACACTTATCGGATGCATAAGAATTATTTATTACCAGAGCTGGGTAACTATTATATTTGAAATGCAAAATGCCATTTTCTATTTTGTATTTTAACCCGTTCCCGTGCAGAAAAACTGGCGAGAGCCTTACAAGGGTGTAACGCTTCGGCAGACCAATGCCCTATGTAGGGAAAACTCGTCAGTGCCTTGGTAGTTTTTCTATCGACTGCCTTTTATCTAAAAAAAACTATATTATTGGGTTTAAGAATGTAAATGAAAAATACCATTTTATTAAAAAACCTGTTTATTATTTTTTGTTGCAATAATAATTGTTTGCAACAATAAAATTACCATTTCCGAATAATAACGTGTTGGTCATAATGGGTTAGGTGGACCCCACGTGGAAAAACCGTTGCCATATATTCTCCTTCTATTTAATATATCGACTTTAAATTTCTACCGAACTTAGTTTAAGGTCTCTTCTTTAAGGGCATGCTCTACGGGGACGACGTAACCAATTTTTTTGTCGCTCACCATGTCCAAACGGAATCATATATTGCTCTCAAAATAGGGTTGTTTCACAATTTTACATAAAATCATTTTTGAATACATAATTTTAATCTAAACTCAAAGTGCATTTAAATTTTTTTTTCTGCTGAGTCGTTTAACAGAAAAAAATTATTAAAAATTGAAGGCGGGAAAACACTTATCCATGACACTTATTCAAATTGGTATCACGTGGATGTCACGTGACTCAGAGGTTTTCATAATTATTAATATGACGATGTGGCTTGATAGAAACTAACGAAACTTATGATAAAGAGGTTAGGCCCATTTAGGCCACGGCCACTGGTATCAATTCTGATTATTTTTATTTAGTAGCTTTATTTGTTAAGGTTTATGTGACAAACAAAGAAAAATTGTGCAAAAAAGTATTTTTATATTTGACAATAACAAGAAATTCTATGTCAAAGAAGTGAAACATAACCAATTAGTTATCAAGTTAAATCTTTTGAGGATACTTACGAAAAGTCACAATTACTCTTAAAATACTCCGATACCATAAATATTATATATATACCATAAATCTACTTTCGGTAGATTTCCACTATTGGCTTTTACGAAATTCT